>JAUZNC010035670.1:0-17690 GCA_034780395.1 Vannuccia rotundouncinata
CACTTCACCGGAGAAGAGCTGCAGGCATGGCTCAAATCAATCGGATGTCATGCTGTGTTCACGGCACCCCGGCATCCCTGCTCTAATGGACAGGCCGAAAACTTTGTACGGACCCTAAATACTGCGGTTACAGCCAACCAACCTACAACCTACGAGGACCTTAACCGGGGGATCGATTCTTTCCTTCTGCAGTATCGCAACGCAGTCCACTCCACCACAAAGAAATCTTCGGCGATGATGTTCAAGGGTCGAAACCTTCGCTCCTCAGCCAACATGGACACAACCGATTTAACATTCTATCGTGGAAACAACACAAGACCTTGTCATGGTCTGGTCCTGGCTCCAAAGGGTTCTCGGATGTTTACAGTCATGGATCGGTCGGATGGCTCCACAAATGTGGTAACCCCCCCTCTACAGAACTCTCTACAAAAGACGGAAGAATCTCTTGATTCTCCCCCCGTGGCAAGCTCAACTTCAATTCGGTCCGTCACTCCATCCATCCGAGAGGCATACAACTCAACTACTGACGTCACAATACACTACAGCACCTACTACAAACCAGCCTGTGGTTCTTCCGACGCGGTCTCCATTCAAGCGACTCAGACAAAGGCCACCCAAGTTGGATGACTATCAATCCTGACGGAGAGGAGTTGTAACAGCAAACATACAGTTGGACTTCTTATCTATAAATCTCGCGCGCGAGATTTATCCTGTATTTATACAAACCATAGACTGTCAGACAAACCATTTTGCTCTGATTGGTTGATCCTCTTAACAGTATTTGGTTCATATATAATTGTATCTTTCTGGATAATATACGATTACTACTCAACACTTTGTTTTCTTCTACTTACTACAACAAATCTGCAGAATAGATTTTTATAATAATTATTGTATGCAATACGCAGGTACACAACTATTTGTTAACTGAATTTTTATTTCACATTTGTGTGAACGTTTTTGTAGGTACTATATATATATATATATAGTGCCTTTTAGTAGTACGCATATGTTAGTTAGATTAATGAAACGGTATAAATTTTATCGTTGAGTGTGTATGAAGGGAGGGGGTAGAACTTAGGGAGATTCTGTAGGGAGTTTCGAAATTTTTGACTAAGCGTGATACAATTATGGGGGGAGGGGTAAAATATGGTCCAAATTTGCGTGACGTCATTTTTGAACAGACTCCATGGCACCAAAATCACGAGCACAAAAGTGCCATGCACGGGTACCATTAGATTTTTCGATTATTTTTATATTGTTTAAACATGTATTTCCTTAAAATTAAATTAATTAATTAATTCAATAATTATTCTATAATATAGTCTGGACAACAAAGATCGTTCGCAATTAACTATATGAAAAATAAATAGCGTGTGCGCAATGTCGTTATATAGGATATTAAAAATATTATAAGAGGTATTAATTAAATTTAGACTTATATATTATTTAAAATAATTGCACATTACCATCATTTTGCAATTACATGTGTTCTAAATATTGGTCAAAATTGATTTTTTAAAAATTGTTTAATCGAAAAATCAAATTGTACCCGCGATATATAACCATTTTTTTTACATTGATTGCGATACTAAATGTATTGTTATATATTAGTAGTGTTTTTTTATTATATAAAGTTGTTTAAAATTATAAAATATTTAATTAATCATACATTATTTATATTTAGAGAATATATGTAAATATTGTTATTTATTATCATTTGTTTTAATTTGCAGATATTCACCAAGAGTGTTTATTGCGAAATTTATGAATATGTCAACAATACGTCCTGGTTAATGATAAATCCCACAATTACTGGAAACGGTGTTGTATGTAAACTGTAAATGCTTTTGAAATTAATTTTCTTTAAAATTATATTACAATATTTTTGTTTTTCTTATGTCGCTAATATATGTATAATAGATGAAATTACATTATGTAATCACCCATAATTTATCAATTTTTATGTTTTTTTATGGTACATGATTATCTTTAGGCACTATATTTATCTATTAATTAACGAAAATGTAAAATCTTGCAAACTATCTATTTTGTTTTTTCTATTTTACTCTACATTTCTCTATTTATTTTCTGTATGTTTTCTTTCATTTTTAATTATGATATTAAAGCCTTTTTTTCTGAATAGGAATCATAAATTTATAACACAGCTGGTCCTGCCACATTTTTTATTGGAGAGGAAAACTGATTTTATGAAATTTATGGTAAAATAATTAAAAATAATCTCCAGTACATATTAATTATCACATATACAGTCTAAACAGTAAAAGAATAAGATCAATCCTCAGAAAATATTGAAATAAAATGCATCTTAATAATGTTGCCTATATTAAGGCTATGTAAACTAAATGATTTGTACTTAGACATAATATAAAGTAATAGTTATTTAATTCAGTATGATCCCATAATATAATATTATCATATAATATAAATTCTGCTATAACATACTTTTTTTAACTAGTCCTGGTAAAAATTATATCTAAATAAATAGTATAGTGATATCTCAGACATAAAGTACTTTTTTGATGGTCACTTTAAGGTATTTTAGGGCAAATAACATGATTTAATGGTTTGTGTCATCCTGGAAAATCTGAGACTTGCACACATGTTTAAAATAGTAATAGAGTATAACCAATTTTAATATTAAATTTTTAATTTAAGGATATTTATAATGACTAACAAATATTTAACATTAATATAAAAAAGGATTAACATAGTATAAACCATATACAATATTCAAAATAAGGGCTGTCCAATGCCCATGCACAGGTAAATTTTTTAATGGACAAGTAAAATTTTATTGCTTGTCTGTATGCCATGGATAGGTGTTTTTTTTGACTATGTGTGCCTATATTTAGGCCTAATATATAAAAAGACAGAAAAAACTATAATGGCCAAGTAAAAATCCTGTGAGGACAGGTTAAAAAATATATAGGCAAGTAATATCAAAATTTTTTGTTTGAGCACTGATACAACTTATATTTATATAAAAATCAAAAACAAAAAATAAAAAATAAAAAAAACCTGAAATTGCATCATTGAACCCTAAATATATATTTTTTTTGTAAACAGTTTCATTAAATTTTTATGAAATAATTATTGTATTAACTTAACATGAAACCATTGCAATCATATATTTCTGATAATTACAAAAACAGCTACACTTGTTTATCCAAAGGTACATAATTTAGAAAAAAAAAATCTTTGAACACCCATCTGATTTTTTCTTCTTCTAATTCTTCAATTATTTGTGTTTTGTTGTCATTCTGATGTGAAACCATCTTTATTTTTTTAGTGAAAGGCTTATAATGTGAGTTGCATAAGTTTATTTTAAACATAACACATAATACACAACTTGATACATATAGAGTGAGGATAATGATATGGACATTAAAAGTGTGTACAATTTAACAGTTGCTTGTTATAAATTAAAAGGGGTATAACAATAATAAAGACATACAATTTGCTTATCATAACTGGAATACTTGTTTTTATAATGTAATTATATACTAACTTAGTAACACTATTAAATTTACTAGTTTACTAATTTAATTAAATTCAGTCTGAAATTGGCTGGAAGTTTATCCAAAATTAAATTTGAAATAAGTTTTGTTTACTGAAATTTATTAAATATTAGATTTATTTTGATTCCTTATGTATCCTTATTGGCTTGAAATCATATTATTTAAGAATAAATGGCTACAGACATCACATAATATAATTAAAAATGCATTATTTGAATTTATTTATACTAGAATTAAAATAATTAAGATATACTAATATTAGATGGCATTAGCATTGGTACCAAAAATTTTCAAATTATGCTGCCAACATAGTTTTTACTATTTTTACTATCTAAATCTGTTTGTTTAAATTGCAAAATGACAAACAAAATTACTGAATATTATATAAATATGTATATACATTACCTTTTTATTTATAATATAAATATATAATTATTAAATTTTAAAACTGACTAAATAAACTGCTCATTTAGGTTTGATAAATTTCTCTTTGATTTTATTTGACTTAAATATCGGTTCTTTTGTAGTTGTTATGACTCTGAATAGAAAATCATATGCATTCAAGCTGGAAAGGATATGAAAATGGTATGTTTACATTTTATTATTAAGAGTTTGTGATATTTTTCAAATCAATCTTTTTATACTTGTCCTTTTAAATCTACAAGTGATATTAAAAAAGATAACTATAATATCTTTAATAAGATAGCTATATAAAATAAAAACCAACTCTTGAAATATAAACTTTAACTAACTAAATTTAGGCCCAGGACACATCACAGAAAAATATTTCCAACAAGAGATGAACAAAAAGTACAAAGTTAAAGTTAGTGAAAATTTGAAATCAATTTTTTAAAGGAAAAGGTAGTTTTAATTAATATAATATGTTTTAGGTAAACAATGTTGCAGATATTGTTGGCGCATTAGATCGATCATCAACTATAATTGGGAATACAAGAGAGTCTACAAATGCATCGTTAGAACAGGTAATTTGGATGATAAATTATACAAATATATATATTTTCCGACATTTTCCACATATATGTTTTTATAGTATACATTATTTTAAAATAAGAATACATTTGTGATGAATTACAATTTCATTAACAATAACAATTTCATTACCTTAGGAAAAGTTTTAAGCATTAGGAAGTATATAAAAGACTGCACTTATAATGAAACATTAATTTCTATTCTATGCAAAAATATAACTGAAGAAAATCTAACATATTTAAAAAATTGCAATATAAGTTAAAAACTCATAAATCCTCTGAATTGTACCACCTTGTTAGCCAGTAGGTATATATGAAAACTATGATAAATAGTGTAATGTTTTTTAAATTCAAAAGACAACATTAATAAAATTAATAAATTTCCAAAAAATTATTATTTTTTCAATCTAATTTTCATTGTTTATATATACCTTGTAATATTTATTTCAAATTATATTTTAATTCTTTGCAGTTAAAAATGCTGCGGGCTATGTCTCGAGAAATATTTAAACATGAAACTACATATGACTCTTATTTGGTTGATGTTGGAAATTTAATAGAAACTGCCTTCAAAGACGTAAGACTGTCTGTTATCCGAGACTCCTTTATTACTACATGGTAACGATTTTGTTGAATTACCTCTAATTATTAAAAATATTATATAACTTATTTGCACATTTTCTCTTGGTTTTAGCTGTTTTGCAATCGATATCAATATGAGGTCTATTCCACTCTTAAGTATTGTAATTGACCCTTTGTTTCAATTTCTTAATTCACCTTCACCTCTATTAGTAAGTTCAGCTGCCATATCAATGAGGATTCTAATAAAGGTAAGGTTTGTCTTAATTATGTCAATTAATGAAATACTTTTTCTTTTATGAAATTATTAGTTGTTATTGTCAGACTATAGTACCACATTTTAATTAAAAATAACTTTTCGCCCTAATGGGTGAGGGAGTATGGAGGTATTGATATTAATAATATTTACAAAATTTTTGAACTTAGTGTAATTTTTAAAATTATGTAACTATGAAAAAAAACTGTAAAAACTATCATCAGATTAATTAATCAGATCAAATTAATTTCATTAATAAATGAATTAAGCTAGAATTCTTTTTGCATTGTTGAATAAATTGCATTTATATTTTTAAAAACTGTTTTATACTACATGTAGTTGTTTCATTTTCTGATTTTATTTATTTACATCCAAATTCTCATAATTTTCATATCATGATTTTATTCAATTTGTAGAATGTACATTGTGTATTCTTCATCAACCTATTAGTGGCGAAAATGGCAAATGCGTCACCAACGTTACGATTGTAAGGATATTTCAAATCTTCATTTTATGTTTTCATTGATATTTGGTAAACAATAGTTTATCTGTATCCACTTAATTAATGGTTTCTTATTTTTAACCTAGTTGGCGTTTCAAAGTAGCGATGTACATTTTAAGGAAGAATAACGTTATTGTTCTTTCTACCTGAGTTAATTGTAAAAACGTATCATATTTTGTTTTAATTTTTATGTAACCATGTGTACCTATTAATTTGTTACTTGTATATTGTTTTTATAATATTCAAGGGTATTATCTATTTTAATTTTAGGTACACCGTGGAATTTGCGGAGCTTATTTTCACTGAATACAAAAATAATTTTGTGAAGGATAATTTGCACAAATTTATCTCAATTTTAACTAGAGGCATTGCAGACCCGGAAAAAGAAATCGCAAACACATCAATAAAGTACTTCAGATGAAATTATTGTTATCATTTGATTAAATTAACGGCTTTGGAAGTATATACATTAATAATTTATTTTTTATTTATATTTTCAGAGTCTCAATTGTCTTATATGAACTTTTTGACAATCCAGAATCACGGATACTTGTTCTATATGATAAAGTGATAAAATTATGAAATTAATTATATTTTTCTGTTTAGTATGTACCTACATTTACTCAAAGCAATATATATATATATATTAACATTATTTATATTTTTGCATTAAATTAAATATTTTTACTAGTGTGTTCTTCAAATTTGCAATTTATTTTCAAAAAGTCTAATTTTTCTATCGGAAGTTTTTTACTTTAACAACAATGATGATATGTAATGAACCGATTTCAAGGGAACTGATTTTTTCTAAAAAGATTAACTTAATATCCTTTACTAAACCTATTTTTTGTTTTACTTGATCAGTAAATATTACAGACGTCTGTAAATATGTCTTTTAAATCTTTATTATTTATCAAATTGGTTTTAATATAGGCTATGAACCGTAAGAAATCATTACAAGTATCAAAAGAATCAATTAGTTCTGAGATACTAACCAGCACCCCTTCGGGCAGTCCTCTGGAATATGGCAGTATTGTAACGAAGTTTAGATTTAAAGTACGACCGTCGCTAGCTGCAACTGCCTTTGAACAACAAGGGGGTGATCGTGCCCGGAGCAGTTCCATTTTATGCAGCAAGAGTTCCCTTACCGGGAAACTTCCCTTTATTATGACTATTCAAAATCCAGAACAGAAGTTATTGCGAGATGCGAAACATTTTATGATCAAGAAGAGTGCATGGACTTTTATCAGTAAGGACTCCTGTTTATTTATTAAATCATCATTATCAATTGAAGAATATTCAATAACTTAAACGTTTGTTGTTGTATCCAATTAGCTAAACTTTGGAAACTTTAACAAATTATAGTGAACGTCGGAAGAAACAAATATTTTCAAAATATTTTCAAAAAAATTTCAAAATACGATAATCAAATTAATATAGAATTATTTTAAATTTAGGTTTAATTTTCTATTTCTATTTCGTTTTCCTTGATTCTTTTATTAGACTTATAAAATATTTAGTTTTCATGCGACAGCTTTGTTAATCGACATTCTAAATTTCTTCACAAATTGATCCGATACCTATTTGATTTTTGTTTAATTTTTCAGAGGAAAAGTGCGGTGATTTATGTTGTAAGTATCTTTTCATATATTTTTAAAAATTCTATAGGTAGGTTTTTATAATAGAAAACAGAATATCAAATGCCAAATGTATTTAATTTTGAAACCAATACAAAATGCTTTCAGTAAGGCATGAGTGTTTCAGAAAGGCACATGAGTGTTTCAGAAAGGCACATGAGTGTTTCAGAAAGGCACATGAGTGTTTCAGAAAGGGACATGAGTGTTTCAGAAAGGCACATGAGCAGTGAGGATTATAGGTCGAGCTGATACTGACGAGTGTGTCGAGCAGTGAGGATTATAGGTCGAACTGATACTGACGAGTGTGTCGAACAGTGAGGATTATAGGTCGAGCTGATACTGACGAGTGTGTCGAACAGTGAGGATTATAGGTCGAGCTGATACTAGCAAGCAGTGACTGCATGGTTTCTACACTTCTGGAAAAACTGGGAAAGTGAAAAAAATTTTTAAATGGTCTGGAAAAGTTAGCGAATTATGTTTCACTATGTCACAAAAAACTTTATTTTTTACATGATATTTACATGATTTTTACATAATATTTTATTGTTTCATTTAAAAAATAAATATTTATATTGTAAAAACTTTTTTTTTTAAATTTGAAGTTTAAGAATTTTAAGGTACAAATCTGCCCATCGTCGAAAAGCTCAAGCTAATCTTTCTCTAATTTTCGGACTGCTGGTTGCCACATACTTTCCTTCACTGAGCTCCATTTCTCAATGGAAGTTTGTTGTACGTCGAGATCTCGATCAAGTAGCACCATTGACTGCTTCAGCCCACGATGTTCGGCCTACAATTTAGCTGGTTATTTCCAATCATATTTTCCTCCTTGTTTGAGTTTGAGGTTTCATGTTTCATTGTATCATGTTTGATGCTTTGCAATAATAATGTTCTTCTAAATATTGCAAGGCTGACACGCTCCCTAAAAATTGTCATGTTGGATGAATTATTGCAGATTTGTATGCTCATTCATCTGTATATTTCTATTACGACCCTTTGTGATACACACACTCAGAGCTCGAACTTATTACAAATGTTAACTTTATTTACAAGTCCATTAAAATGAAAATAGAACATTTGTAAACATTATCTACAACAAGAGTAAAAAATGTATATTTAAAAAAAACAATCTTCGCGATATATTTTAGAGTTAGGCTATATTATAGATTTCGTCTTGGCACCATCCATAAAGTATGTACGCAGTCATTATACAAATTTTGACCTCTCCCCCTATGTACGCACTTGCAGGCTTTCCACATACGCAGTTGAAATTTAATTTACTAAACAGACAATGTCAGATACATGTGCCCCGTGTACATTAAGGAGGTAGTGAAGGTGTGGGGTACAATAATAAATTTTAAATTTTCCTAATTTTTTAAAAAAGGCCCTTGTTGAAAAGTAGTGTATAGACAAAATAAGAAAAGTGGGTTTCAAATACACTTTATAAAGCAGTATAAGTCACATACTTAGTGATATAATATATACAATATACTGAAAGTATGAAACTGATAACTTTCTGACAAACTATAATGACAAAAACAATAACTACAACAATACATTATAAGAGCGTAGTACGTACACATTTCGACCTCTACCCCATCCCCCTGTACACACCTGTCTGCTTTTCATCCATCCCCCCTATTCTGCGTACCGTACGTACTTTATGGATGGTACCCTTGTTAATAATACAAAAATATTTGCTACCTTCTGTTTTATTTTAAAATATTTTTTCATTTCACAAAAATAATGTTTTTATAAATTTACAATTACTGATTACCGCAAATATTAATTACGATGAAAAATCAGCATTCTATGATCTAATTATAATCTGGGATAAACTTTTCTTACAGGTTCTACTAGTTTGGTTGAAGAAGCACCAAAGGATGTAATCCCTAAACGTAATTCTAGAACTTATTCTTCGGATGACGACGATAAAGGCAGTAAATTGTATCCTTGTACCTCTAAACTTCAAGTACAACAGTCCAATGAGGAACGAAAAACAACTACAACTAAAAATTCTGCTTCAAAAGCACCAAAAAATGACAGGAATACATCTTCAGCCATTAATCCTAAGAAATTGAAAAGTCAAGAATACGAAAAAATAAAGGACACAGATAAAGAAGTTAAAGCTAAAGTTATAAAAAAAGTGAAACCGAAAACGAATAAGAAGAACGCTACTGTAAATTTGGCAAGCAGATTTTTGAGACCTTTCAGAATGAAATCATCTGAAGATAAATTGGATACTTCATTATCGACCATTCAAGCGTTGGAAACTATCAAAAACATGAATTTTTCAATACAAGGCATAGACGACTGTGAATCTTCAAAAACCAAATCAACCGAAGGTCTATACATGATTTTAAACTTTTCCTTTTTATCCATACTGTTCAGTAAAATATGCAAGGAACGATGGGCTTTGAATGCAACAGAGCATTCAATAAGGACAAGTTTTGAAGGTTTGCCAACATATACCGTCACTTATCTGGTAAAAGGTCGTGAGTCACTTTTCAATCTGTAAAATATCCAGTTGTCCAAATGACTAATAAAACTTAGCTAAAATACAAACAAATATAAACAAAATAAGTAAACCAATTTAAAGAGTTCAAATATAGTAAGTATACTTTGTAAATTTTGGTAAGAATGTATTATGAAACTAAAGTCTTATAAATTATTTTTGCTTATTTTTAAAATATTTGTGTTGGATTAATTTATCCAAATTTCAAAATATTATACAAATAAATTTAACGTTCAGTTAAATTGTACAGTATTGTCCTTAGCAGTTTTTACTCTATGCATAATCCTTTAATATAAACCAATGAAACCCTCTATAAAATGTTGGTTTGGTATGTTACAAGTTAAAGAACATTGACAAAACTTTTATTTTTCACTCAAGTTTGTAAGGATAATTTTTTTACTAATAACAAAATATCATAGATTGCAAAATTTGTATATTAGTACAATTACTGCACAATTATTATATTACGCTATCATCAATATTGGATACATTAAATATAACATTATCATATTAGGTTGTTCCCAATATTTGACAGACTTTGAAATATATTATGGCTTTCAAATCTTTTCCATACTTCCCTTATATATTTACTGAAAACACAGCGAACATCCGATATTTGTTCCTTGATTAAAATAATAATTATTCGTGACTTGCGACCTTTATCGGTGGAGATGATGATGTATGGTTGACCAACATTCAAAACTTAACATAGCAAGCAAACATATATTCTTTATACACTGGGAAATAGTCACAAGTTTACATCTTTATTATTTTGGTTAAGTTTATTTTTTCGTAACTTTTACATTTATACTTCCCCGGAAAAGTGCCTACATTTTCTTAATTTTTCAGGTAGCTAAAAAGAACTTAAGAATAGTCAGAAAGCAAACAGAAGCGACTGAACTGGTTAAATCATAAGCGTCAAAGAATCATCCAATGAGGTAGAACCAAGGAATAATCGCTAACATTCGCCTTATATGTGTTCAATAATCAAATTTAGTCAGCGCATTTCTTTTTGTCCCAATAGCAACAAAATTAAAACATATTATTTAATGGTAAATCGACATTGAAAGATACAATAGTGGTCAAAAGGAAATTAATTTTTCAATACGCGGAATATGTATCACTCCTTCATCCAAAGTTGATTAATTTCAATATTTATATGAGCAGTATTCGCTAAGAATGAAATGTTTGACAAACACACCGTCCCTTTCCTGATAAAAGGTCGCAAGTCACATTGCTTAATTAAAACTATTAAAGGGAGGTATATATATTTTATTTGCATAAATAGAAAGATACATCTTTCTTTTCAGTATAATAGATGTTTCTTAACTCCACACAAACTCAAAAGTATTTCAGGTAGAAAAATAATTTAACCTCCCAGTAACCGTAAATATGCGTTGTTAACGTTTCTTAAGGATACGATATGATACGATATGAAAAATGGACGTATTTGATGTTTTTTTTTTAATTTTAAGTAAAATAACACATACTTTTAGAGCAAAGTTTTGCATACTTTATAATATCTGGATGTATTTTCCCACAAGTAGAAAAAAGATTAAATAATATCGTTCGATTAATTCATTTACTCATAATTCAATCAACGGAAATATAATAAAATGATCAAACACTTATAAAAAACGCAATAGCTAATTTGTTGTTTATTGTTTGAAATGAGGTCAGTTTTTAATAATAATCCATAATCAGCTTCTTCATGTCTTTATATGATTGCGCCAATTTTCTGTTAGAAAGAAATATCTGTCCATATTATAATGCGTCTTCTCAATTAACATTTCATAATTTATATGACATTGTAATTGTCTTTAATTTGGGTGGTAATGAAAACAGATTTATTAGTGACTTACGTCCTTTTGTCAGCTGAAGTGACGTTGTATGTATTGCTTACCTTCAAAATAATGTATATTTATTTTTATTGATTATCTTGATTATAAAAAACGTGAGTCTATTCCACTTGTGGATCCAGGATGCGGAATTACTTAACTTTTTATCAATTTAAATATTAAGCAATTTCATACGCGAATTTTTTCAATCAACATTCACTATGTCATTGAAATTGTCGAATTCTTTTAACAATTATACAATAATAATTTCATAATTGGGGACGTGCAATTTTACACGTCTCCTTGTGCAAATATCCTGTATCCGTTTCTGGTTTGTGCTTCATAAAAGTGACGCAATCATAATTTCAGATTAACAGAAAATGATGCAACTAAATAATATAATATAAAGTTCTATAATACTTGAAGTTAATCTCTATTAGTTGTATATTCCAATGAGATTGCACTGTTGTTTGTTGTTGTAATACTATTTTATCAGTTGGCATTATCATTTCGACTTCTACACATTTTTCAAATAAACTCATGATTTTTTTTCCTTGCATGCCTCCTTGGAAAAGTTCTTTTATTTCTTCATTTTTCAGAAATCTTTAAAAATATTAAGAATCAATCAAGTACACCTCAATCGAAGATGCGCGCAAATACCACAAAATCTAACGAAAAATCTAAATTTGCGAAAAATGGAGTTGTTAAAAAAAAAATTCTAAACAAATTGTGCAATTGTAATTGGGCCAAAGTTGATTCTTCAACAAATTCGAAACAGCTGTGGGCCATTGGATCTAAATCTAAATCTTCGGCTGAAATACGTGTTTTTGAAAGTGAATCAAAATACGGTACTACTGAATCTGTATTAAAATGAAGTAAAGACTATATACAGTTTTGAAGTTATAACAATATTTATATCTACACTCAGCTGATGAAAGGTCGTAAGTATTGTTTCGATATAAGTCCTTAACTTAAATTTGTAGAATATTTGGATGTAAAAAACAAAGGCAGAAAAAACAAAGACCATTTAGTTCAACTTTTATTACAATTAAATTTAATCAAGATTCAATCATTTATTTGATTAACTTCGTTAACTTGATTAATTATAATACAATATTTAGTCCTAATAAAAGTGTAATAGAGTTATAAAACTATCACATTTTTAAATTGAACTATCGTTTCTTTAAAAAATGTTCCTAATAAAAGTCGAGTATAAAAGAATAGTAAATTATTTTAATTTTCTTATTCAACAATTTTAAATATTTTATATGAATAAAAATTTATTGATCTCTAATTTAACTTGGTATTGTCGAATCGGGCGATCCAAACATTTAAGTACTTGTTTAGAAGGAATCTTAAATTCTTGAACCTTCTGTTACACAAGACAAGTAAGGAATTTTTGTTTCTCTGCCTTTCCTACTTTTGGAGAACATACCGCAAATGAATTATTTTTATATGAACTTAATATTGATAAGTTTAATAAAATGACCAACACAAAATATATTTAAAATAGCGCAAATTGTTTAAGCTAATTGAAATTTAACAAATTGATTAAATTTGGATGAGTTAATTGCTGCTTATTTTGATAGATACTATTTATTTTGGTTCACAGTTATCATACAGTTGTCTATGAAGCGTGAATGCATTTCTTTTATAAAATTATACTTTAATAGTGAAAAATAAACTTTTATTTTATCTAAAAATAATGTGTGAGATTTTCTGTAACATCTTTTGAATTGTGTCCTTGAACTTTTGGTATTCATTCTTAAAAATATCGGTTTTTAATTTTATAAGCTGGAGTTTGGTTATAAATTACAGAAAGAAAAGTCGATATTCATAGAGGAATAATGTTTGTCAAAAATAACCAAAACATTAATAGACCTAATTTAATTATTACCCGTAATCGATAAATTGATTATCGGAAGTGAATATTTAACTTTTTAGTTGTATCGTATTGTATTCCACATAATATATTATTTTGAGAAAAGCAAAACCCTCAATTGTTCCAATATTTCTTTTAAAATGTTTTTAAGAGTATTGTTATGAACATTTCCATTTCAGCATCATGACAGAATGAAAAGCATCGTTCATTTTGCTTCGAGCATAAACCTGGTTGACATTATCATTGCTTCATTATTATCTCAATATTTTACCTCATGTTTGAATCTCATATATCTAAAAGCAGCTGTCTTTTAAAAATATAGTTTTATATTTTTTGATTGTCATATTGTGTTCATTTTTTTTACATCTGTTTATATCTTAAAGTTTTATTTAATCTTGTACCATTTTATTATTTAGTCTCATTTCAAAGCTAAACATATTTACATTTCACATAAAAATAAATGAAAGTAAAGATAACATAGTTTTGTTTAAAAATATATTGTCTAACTTGTTTTGTGTTTCTGCTATTAAATACAAATAATTTTATTTCTCGCTTATTTATTTAATGTTTGTTATTAACAACACTAAATAAAGCTCAAAATGTACATATAAAGTATAATATATTATTTCCAAATTAGTTATTGATAATTACGAAATGATTTAAAAATAATTTTTTGATCTTGAATCTTGAAAGCGAGTAACAGAAACACAATTACTTTCCTCGTACTCTTGTTTTTTTATCGACATTTTTCAATACCTTCGTTTTAACGTCTTTTTAATTTTCAATAGCATTCACAATTAACGTTTGATCTTTTAATAGTAAAAAAAAATAAATCACAATTTTTTATTTAAACAAAATAATATTACCACTAATTATGTTACAAATATATTGTAATGTTTTTGTTGGCTGTAGGTATAATATTAAATTAATATTCATAATATTTACTGTTTCGTATTATATTGTGTAGAATTATTATTGAATAATCATTAAAGAATGATAATTAATAGATTTTATAGATTAGAAATATTACTATACACTGCAAATAAGTTAGCCTCAATATCCGAGTTTGACTGCCGGGCCATAATCTCTTTATTAAAAGGTTTTCCAAATCAGGATTGAAAATCTATGAGAATAGTAAATTTTAGAGGATTGTGCAGAATATTTTGATTGACTATTACGATTTGCATCACTGATACCTATAAATATATTTTTTTTAAATTTTGTAATATAGAGATTGCTTGAACCTCGATTTAACGTTTGTCAAGATAAAAGCATACTTGTTGCTGTAGAATGTTGTAAAAATACTCTTGTAACTAATCTATGTTACTAGGTTGGATTGCTTTGTAAGAATTGTCTCTTCGAATACCAGATTACAGCCAAGAACCCACCATCGGTATTATAATGTGTCATTTGCGCGCCGAAATTCTGTGCCGTGTAGTTTCAGTTTATCAATGGAGCGGTTCACAGTACTGCAGGGTCAAATACAGAATACGCTGCGTGTATCCCAACCAATCAGTTTGGTGAATAGGGTCTACCGTCTTTAGTCTTTGGAAAAATAATAATATCGGAGATTAGAAGGAAATATTAGAGGAAACAAACCCCTTAATTTCTGTCACAAACTTTTAAAACTTTTTGTCAAAAAGGAGTAAACTTTGAAATTTCCCAAAATTAATAGAAATCCCTGGAATTGCATGCCCTTCTGCATTGTCAATTTCACCAAAATTCAATTTCTTCATCAATATCAGCCGCAATGTCATCACTAATCAGGTTATATAGGTTTCTTTCGAAAAAGTCAATAAACTTTTTTTGCAATTTGCGCAATTTCGTGACCTTCTAAGCCATTTTTAATTAATTATTTTAAATGTGCAATCTGGTTTTCTGTTCACCTTGTTTGGTTTTGAATATTTCAATGAGTTTAGATGTTTGTGGTCTGTAGTTTGTGTCTTTAATTATGAATACATTTAAATACATTAAATTTTCGTATTTTAAAATTTTATATCTTTAGTATCTTATTTCCTCCTACATCTCCTAAGTATACAAAGAATAAAAATAATTTATATTTTAAAAGTTATTTCATGGACATATAATTAAATAATGTTTTTAAATTATATTATTTATAATTATTCTACTACTATCAATAGTATATAGAAATTGCAATGTAAAGATAATTCTAAAGTATAATATCTGAATCTTTATAAAAGATTCCGTTTGCAACATCCCAAATAAACAATTTTTAGATTTTACGAACGGACCGAATTTAAAATATTAAATATTAAATAATAATATCCTAATATTATTAATTTTTAAATAGATAATATGTTGTAGTAGCTTATAGTATTTGTGTGTTGTGCAAGGGAATTAATTAAAAACTTGAAAATTCTAATATAAATTTATGAACATTCTTAAAATTTACAGGGCTGAAATAACACAGGTCCGGTACCAGTAAAATTCCCACCAGAACAGCAGAAATAGTGTCTACTGTTCCGGTCGGACGAGTAATAAATATAAATAATTATGCATATTATATATGTTTATTAACCAATTTTCTGCAGGACTAGTTAAAAATTATTGACGAACCAATGCTAGTAATTTAACGCCATTGATGAAAAAGAAATGAAAATGAAAGCTATTGTTTAATTTGCTCTATATTCTGACAGAACAAAAAATTGTATATTTTTTTACATTTGAGATTGCATTAAAAGTTTTTATTAATAAATATGAATTTTGTGTTCTAGAAAGGTTACCTAAATAAAACTCAAACAAGTGTATTGACATGTGCCACTACTTCAGATTTTTAACATTTTTTAAATTGAGTTTCCTAACTTTGTATCAAATGCTTAAATACAACACTTTTAAACATTTGTAATCTTTTTCTAGACACGATCTATACCTTTAAAACAGTGAAAATCATCAAAACAAAAACGTATTTTTTTTTATATATGACGTATTTTTCTTTTTTTGTTTAATCAGCAAATTATTATCAATTATTTAGATAATTTTGACGTACCCAGACTGAAAATAAAAAAAATTTAAGCGGGTACAGTTATTTTATAATAATGATATTTTTATTTATGCATGGAATATGCATGATAAAGGAATTTGAAGGCTTTGCTTAATTATTATTGACAACTATAGCTATTAGTTCACCTTTCTCTTTTAACGAATATTTTGTTAAATAATTCATATTTTAAGAATAGAGTATATCAATGGTTCAATATTTGTAAATTATAAAAATGAAATTAAAAGTCTGAGTCTGAATACCTTTTCTTTTGGCTCTGATAAAGATGAACATTGGGTACACTAAATAGTTTTTGATTTAGTTTTAATAGCAATCTCTAAATTTGGATTTATTTGTACAAAATTTCCACATATTTTGAATAGAATACATTATATTTACAGATAAAAATCCTAAATTTAATGAATTAATTAATAGTGGATTTCAACAAAACATGAAAAACAAATGAAATACTTTGACATAAAAGTTAGTCATGTAGTAATTTTTAATACAAAAATATACGCAAAAAAGCAATAATAATTTTATCTATTATGTCATTGTGAATCAGAGAAGCTTATAATGAAAATATAAATTTAAATAAAGTCGATCTGTGTATAACAAACTTCTAACATAATTACCTTAATTCTTTTATTTTTGGATTTCAGTGGTATTTATTTTAAGATTATCTCTAGTTTATAGCAAACAATACCTCTAGTTTATAGCAAACAATACCTCTAGTTTATACCAAACAATACCTCTAGTTTATACCAAACAATACTTCTAGTTTATACCAAACAATACCTCTAGTTTATACCAAACAATACCTCTAGTTTATACCAAACAATACCTCTAGTTTATAGCAAACAATACCTCTAGTTTACAGCAAACAATACCTCTAGTTTATACCAAACAATACCTCTAGTTTATACCAAACAATACCTCTAGTTTATACCAAACA
>JAUZNC010035681.1:0-19159 GCA_034780395.1 Vannuccia rotundouncinata
TTAGTTTAATAAGGATAATAATAATTAATGATAGATAGCATATATATTCATTTTTATTTGACTAAAATATCGTATATGTATAAACCAAAGATATTTACATATATTATAATTAAATTCTTAAGTGAAATTTGTTCGAAAATGCCGTATTTACTTAAGTGCAAGTGAAGTAGTGTTTTGAAAATACCACTTAAAAAATATACTTCACTTTCACTTACACTTAAGTGAAAGTTTCGAAAATACCAGTTACAAATCCAACTTCACTTTTACTTACACTTATACTTAAGTTAAGTAAGTTTCGAAAATAAGGCTCCTGGCTAGCAATTGTGCTATAGTCACAAGTTTAACGACCCTTAATGGGTTCGTTTCGTATTCTCCACTCTTTCTGTAAAGTGCTACTGACATTGTTTCAATCTGGAGAGCTATATTAAATAAGTATATTAATAAGTATAGTTTAATATTTACATTGAGTTTTACATTTTATTTGCATCTTGTCACTATGCCTGACACCTGAAAACCAGAACATTCCAAATCATTTCCTTATTATAACCTCCGATTACCTATATTTACTATAAATATACTTCTACATTTTTTCTATGATTCAAAGACAATTTTTACAAGCAACATTGAAAATACCAATTTCCCTCTTAGTTAAATGACAAAAATTGCATCTGTATTTGATTGCATGAAATTGAACTACAAGCAACTTTAGCCGTTGAAAATGTGCGTCTGGATGGCCGATACTCTTTGTATTACTTTTTCGACTGAATTTTCTACCATATGGCGACATCATCGGAACATCAATACCGTTTTAGTGCTAATCAAGAAGACTCGAAAGAATTAGTAAATAAACATTGATACATATTCCTCCTTCAATTAGATATATTTTATGGGTACATAGTAACAATTTTCGTAAATATTTTAATTAATATGAAAGAATGATATACTTATATAGAAAATAATAATGCACAGAAGCAAAAATCTGATACAAATTTCTAATATATATTCTTTTAAATATAGTCGACCTCGTTTATATTTTAAATAAATTTAATAAATCATTCTAATAATTAATTAATTTTTGTAAATTTTTTATATCAGTAGTGTTTTTATTAATAATATGATATAAAATGAATTCTTTTATCTGACTAACGTGGGGTCGCTTGCGACTATCCATAACCCCAACAATTACTAAAACTATGTCCTAATAAATTTTACTATATTTAATTTTATTTATAATTTTTAATTATAGTCATTTGTATATATAATTTTAACCAGCTCACATGATACACTGAAAATATATTCAAAAGGCATTTTTTGTCAACATTTCTTAGGCCTGCTGAAGAACGATGCTGGAGCTGGGTTGCCTGATTCTGAGAACCAAAGAGAGAATCAAAGAACCAATTGTTCAATAAACCTTCGAGGGTTGTGAGATTTGCATTCAAATAGATTTTCTATATTCAACTAGATTTAGCTAGATGTCCAAGAAGTTTAGAAATTATGACATTGGTCATCTTTAATTTTGTATTTCGTTTGAGTGTATCTGAGCGAATACAGTATGTTGTACAGATTATCAAGAATTATAAATTACCGTATATAAAGGAATATCGATTTTTTGTGTGGTGTTGGAAATGTGTTGTGAAATAAATATTCATTCTGTGTTCAATAAAATTCCCCGAAAGTGTATTGTTTTGTTTACCTGTGAACATTCTTCAGATTTCTAAAAGAAGATCGTTTACTTTGGATTAATTCTTTCCTAACAGATTGCCTGTACTATATTATATATATAGGTACATTTAATCAAACTAACATTTAAATATTTTGTTCTATTCACTGGCCTCAAAATGTTTATAAGATCCCCGGATAAGGAATTAAAAAAAGTGTTCACGCCGTTCCCACAACAATATTCACAACTGTTCCTATACAACTATACATCCCCTTCACATCCAATTCTATAATGTCAACTAAGCGAAGTGATACTGATCTGTCATTTGGGAAACTTCCAGATCAACTTCAAGCTTTGTGTCGGATTCTCTTCAGATTTACTTTGTACAAATGTCCAGACTTAAACGACGTCGACTCATTGATAATATTAGAGACGTACGTTATCCTACTTTAAAAATATCGTCATGTTTCCAATATAGGTACATATTATTTTCAAGTAACTGTTGTATTTGTCTGTGAATTTTTGGTATATTTCAGTACAGCCTATTTTTATAATAGGTACCTATACCAGCTTGTTGTAATTTTTGAACATAAGAATATCTGTATTTGATAATATATGTTTTTATGATCAATGTATATTCGACATTGTTCTTTTATTATTATATGAAATTACTTCAGATTTTGGATTTAAAAAGTATTTTTTGAGTTGGCAGTATGTTATTTATTGGAGTAATTTACGCAGAGCTACATTTACAACATTAACATTAAACATGATTTAATTATTATAGCTGATTCATTGTCTGTCTCATAGAACAGAATTATTGTATTTATACGATATAACATATTATATTATAGCATATTATGTAATTATTATTTATGTTATTTATGTTATTTTCCACCAATTTTCGGTGTAAAATGTACCCCAAAACAATGGAATCATAAACGAACATATAACGCTGGCTATTTTTTGAGTATAATATATACCTATAATATAGGTACAAAAATAAGAAATCCCTAGTGATATAATTTGCACCAGCAAAATGTCTATACAGGCCGGGTGAGTCAAAAGTTACTATACACTTATCTATACCATGATATTATTACGAGAAAATAGATAGGCATTTTGCCGGTGCAAATTGTAGGTATCACATGTGATTTATTATTTATGTATATTATACTAAAAAAATAGCCATCGTTATACTTATATGTTCGTCTATAATTCAATTTTTTTAGTTTAAATCCATTTTACACCGAAATTTGGTGGAAAATAACACGTAGAAGGTTTAGTAACAATTTTCGCACTATCTTAAAATCCAACTCTCTTGGTGTGATTTTAAACTAGATAGTGTGAAAATTGTAAGATATTTTTAGTGCGATTCTTAACTAAAAAAATAACTTGTGGATTATGGACTTAAATGTTTTGAAGTTCATCAGTGATGTTACCTTGAAATCCGAACAAGTCGACATTTATGGTGAACATATCAGACGAGAGTGGGGTTATTCGTTGGAATACGAACGTCGATGAATTCTCCTCTCTTGTTCGTTATAATTCTGAGCAGCGACTTTCTATAATAAGCACTTCGATCCAAGTGCATTCCAAAGATTGTCCTGTTCACAATTTGGGAGTGAATAAAATCGTCTTTGAAATGTGTGATAGATTTGGTAGGTTACTGCTTAATAATTGTTTAACATTTTGGCTCCTTTTTAAATAAAACATATATATTATGTAATATTTATTAAACGTACAGGAGACACAGACTAAAATATGCAGTCCTAGCTGTAGCGTCATATATAGCGTCAGACTGACAGTTAGGCAGGGATTTATAACACCGCGTCTACACTAGACGTTTTTTGTGAAACAGGAGTTTCATTCTTTTTTATTTGCTAGAACTCCAGTTGTGTTCATGCAACTCCGTAATCACGAAAATACGAATAAAAATGGAATAGTTTTGACTCAAAAACTCCAGTTTCATGAAAAATGCATGAATAAAGGCATTATGTGGACGCTGTGTAAAACATACAATTTTATATAAAAAAATATTAATTATAAAAAAATTAGCAATAAAATAATATTATTATCTGTTATAAAAAAATCCCTTTACTTTGATTCTGATGAAAAATATTTTTGAAAATAAGATAAACTTAATTAAGATCACCATCTTTTATTAAAGAATGGTTGGTTATCGTTCTTTAGAATTAAAAAAACTTCTAAAAAATCAATTTTTACCGTTTCTATAGATATTTTTTTAAAACTATTGTAATATATTGACTAAATGAAATAAAAAATATTAGTGTTTTAGTTTGTCAATTTTGGTTACCTTTAAAGCCGCTTAATTTATAATTTGTTTTCAGTTGTTTTTGCAGAAAATCCATATTTTAGTTACATTAAATTCTATTTTGATATATTAAATTTGTATCCAATGAATGGTACAAATCATACTAACACAACCGATCCAGATCCATGTCCTCTGTTTCCGAAAGAAATTTGGAAATGTGTTAGTATATAAAATATTCTTTATTGAAAATATTTGAGAAATTTTGTTGATGATATATGAAAGTTTAATTGGAATTTTTATACTCTTATTAAACTTAAGGGTCCCATCCTCCAATCTCTATTAAATTTAACTAATCAGCATTGGTTAATATTTTTGTAATACTTAGAAAATGGGATTATTCTTTATAGTCACACATTCATCAAGCACTTTCCAGAACAAAGTATCAGGCCATACATTTAATTATTTTTATAATTAGGGTAAACATGAAGAAAAAAATTATTACTTAAAAAGATAAGTCATATCAATTTATTATATTAATATATCAAACTATATGTCAAAATAAATTAACAAGTATGTTAGCAACCATTTGAGAACTTTTTAAAAAATGTTCAACTGGTTGGAAGTTCCTAACTAATCAACTAAATGAGCACTCAAAAAATTATCTAAATTACACATCTTCTAAATTACACATCTGTAGACTGTAGGTATAAAAAAGGTATTTGGAACTGAGAACACTTTTTTATTTTCCCATATTAAAAAATAATACACATTTATACAATATTAGGTTCCTTTAAAAAAATTACTATTTCTCATAAAACAAGAGGTTTTTACTATAAAAGCTTTAAAAAGTCCTGAATAATCCTGAAAACTATGAGCCATACTAGTTAACCATTTCTATGCATATACTTATATTAAGTATATTAATTCTGATATCATATTTATTTACCAGTACATTTGGATATTAACAGCAAAAATAATAGCTTTTTACTTTATTTTAATAATTATTTGTTTTATCCAACATACTATTCTATGTGAATAAAATATTTCAATCTGGCTTCTAATTAAATTTTAATTATAAATACAAACTATATAATTTGACTTTAGTGCACCCTCCAGTAACATTGCCATGCCAATGCTAAAAATAATGCTTCTTTCAGCCCTATCATAGCATTGAGATTTTTTAGGACTGTATATAAAAGTGACAGCCATAATATCTGTATTATCTCCAGTTCATGAAGTTCTTGGCCTACCAGATTCTTGCATCTTCCACAGACTATATAGCTTCAAATTCATTAACCAGAGCAAATACTTTGATTTTAATGAATGTGGGGTTGTGGTTATATAAACTTATAATGGTTGTGTTAAAAATAATTATTTTTGTTTAATTACAAACATCTTGCTTCAGCAATGACTAACAAATTATGTTAACAAATGAATCTTGATAACAAATGTTAACTTGCACATCTATTCTGATAGAATATTTTCAATATGTCAACTTCAAACCAACCAGAATAAGTTTTATGACATTCAATCAATACCTATAATAATAATTAATTCATGCAAAACTATTACAATGTTTTTAAAATATTGAATATGTTACATTGTTCAGTTACTTTTGCATCACCCTGTATATGTTTTTGAATACATAACTGATTTCTTCATAGTAATATATATATATATAAGAAATACATTTAATTTAATTTCCATATGCTTTTGCATATTTGTATTAGACTCAATTTTTGAATTTTCACTAAAAATGGGTACCTATCCATATAATACCAATATTCAAAAGTATCTGTGAATAAAATAATAGAAGATGTGCTTTCATTTTTTGTTTTAATATGTTTGGTATGGAAATAGGTTTGCAATCATATATATTACAATCAAAACCTTTTGAAACCTTTTATTTTATAAGTTATAGGCATTTTTTGTAAAGTAACCTAATATTATATACATATTCCTTTTCTTTATAATTGTAAAGTTGTCCAAATCAACACTGGCAGACATTCATTGCAAAAGGTTTGACACCTATATTTACAATTATCTCATTCCTCGTAGCTGGAGGGTGCTAGCTGCCAGTCTATTAGCATTGGAAAAATGAAATTATCACTGGAAAAGCAAAAATAGCCCTGGTTAAATAGAATTAGCCCCAGAAAAATAATACAAAATATAGTATTACAAACTCATTCATTACATGTCAATTAATTTATCCCAAAACTTAAAAAAGAATGAAACTCACTCTCTTTCTTATAACATACTCCATTACTGCCAAGTATCTTTAGTTTACAGTACTTGTCTATCATACAGGGTTACCACTCAGTTAGGATTCCTTGAAAAGGTCTGATAACCATTCACTTGCAAATGAAACAAGAGTTGTGTGACTAGTTTCACTTGTGTAAAGAGAGAAAGACTGTATGATGTATGTACATAACATTGTCTTGTTTGACTCAATCAACAGACACAACAGATATCTATTTCTTAACCAATGAGAATGAACCAAATCTACCTAATATTTTGTGTCAATTTTTTATGTTTGAACAATATGTTATAATTATTGTCTTCATTTATAGTTTTAAAATTATGTAATTAATGTACCTAAGTAGATAATATATGTATAATTATTACACCATTGTAAAGATTAATTCGCTACTTTATTGACAATAGAAAAAATCTGGTCATTAAAGCAGTTGTAACAAGTAAATTGAGTGAAAAATATAAAAATTACTATAATATACTGCTATCAAAGACACAACTAAATGGCCAGTTGCAGTGTCTGACTGTCTTTCAATCTTGAAACATTATGGCCCAAGTAGAAAATAAACTGTATATACAGTGCCAATTAAACTAGAGATAAATGGAGAGATATACAAAATTTATCCATTTTTAAATTTTGTTTAAACTGGACATTTTTGCTGCATTTATCCAAAGTAGACTGTATTGAAACTTTCTTGATTTTCTGATCCTCTGTTCATGGAATGGCTTGCTTGTGACCATACATCAAAACATAATGTTTGTTGTGTCACAATCGATTAATGAAAAACACAAAATTTAATTAATGGGGCTTCACATGACATAATATTTTAATATATATTATAAATATATTCTCTTTAATCTCCAATACTAAATTAAAATGTTTTTTTTTAATAATTAATGTTTGTATATAAATCCTCTGTTATTTATCATTATTTAAGGGGAAATATCTTTTTTATAATTGAAACATTATATAGATGCACAACTGAGTGGTTTCTCGAGTGCAAAACATAAGTGAACCACGAATTGTGCATCTATATTGTTGCATGGTGCCTACCCATCATTGCCCAATAGCCATTGTGTATGAAATTTATCACCACTGTTGTGGCATGTATTAGATATATTTATAATGCGCTTTTATTATTGTTAGATATGAATGATATGAACAAAATGCAAAATTAAGTCTAGTGTATATATTTATGACTATTTAATAAGATACAATGCAAAATATAGTACAAAATAGGATGTATCGCCCCTTGGAATCATCACCAAGTTGGAACTGAGACACTTGCATTTTTCTGTATTCATCATAGGCTCTTAAACCAAAAGCCCAGCCACAGTAAAAAAAATACACCGCAGAGAGGAGATTGGATGCATTGTCCATGTTGCATCACCCCAAATCATACATTTCTTAGGGTTTGCATGTTGATGCAAGAGATTTTACACAACTGCTATAAATTGATTTGTTCATTTACCATTGTGCAAGTAATCGTAGAGACAGTCAGTGAGTGATGTTTACAAGTTTGATATGCATATACACGATCACCATGCAACAATTTTTTTTATATATACCAAATAATCATGAACTATTTTTTAGATTATTAGTACATAAATTGTATCTTTAATTTTGTGGTTAGTATATTTTTACATTTAAATTAAAGATATTAATTAGTATTTTTGTTTTAATAATAATCTTGTCATTTTTCATTTCAGAATGTTATTTATAGCTTCAAGATGTTTTCTTCATTTGTATCAATTATGGGATGGTAAGTTTGATAAAATTAAATTCTAAATATAATATATTTAATATTATTTATAGTAATATTATCTTTATCTGCAGCTTTTTTATGTTGTTCATCATCGTTTTATTCAAAAGAATTGGAAAATCTTCCCAGAATTTGATTTTGAATCTCACAATTGCTGCATTTTTTAATAGTTGGATATATCTTCTTGTAAGCCCAAATATCTAATATATAGCATTATCTTACTTTTCTTTTTTAATACATTTATAAACTGCTTTGATTCAGAATGACTCAGATTATGAATCATTACTTTGTTCGGTGTTTGGATTACTGTTAACCTATTCTGGTAAGTAGATTTTGACATGTTGCTGTTAGTTTATGTCTATATATTTTAGACGGATTGTGTATTTATTATATTTTTTTGCACATGTTAAAGTAAATATTAATTATAATTTACTGTAAGTTTATGAGTCTTTATTATATTTATCTCCACCTTTACCTTTATCTCTACCTTTATACTTATAATTATCTCTACCTGTAAAAATCAGAAAATAATGTTTCAATTCAATAATTTTGACAGTACTTAATAGTTTTTAAATTACAAAATAATGTACAATGTGTGAGTCTTTCGATTACCACTATACATTATTAATATTTTATTTCAGACTGGGTTTTGGTATTTGCCATTTGCTCAATCACTTTCAACCTTTTGCTTAATACACGACCAAATTCAACCGAAACTCATAAAGTTTGGATGTGAGTTGATTGCTTTTTTGTTTGTGAAAATTAAAAAAATCTCATTGTTGAACCGCACTGACAGTTTTGTTGAAGTGTGTTTTTCAAAAATATGCGATTTTAATTTATTAATATATATTATTAGATAAATAAACTGTTACTTCAACATCATTTGAAGAACTTTGTAATCATACTTTCAGATTATCTTTTGTGCTTTGTGCTTGGATTTTGCCTATTGTGCCAGCTTTTCTACCATTAATTCAAACAAAGGCTTATGGAAATGCCGGAGCATGGTGGTATGTTAATATTTTATTTTTTAGTACAATATACGATAAATGAAGGAAATATTTTGATTTTAAACTAATACTAATTTCTATTGTAAGGCCAGGAGAACTAATATGCTTTTTTTAATTGTGTATGATTAAGGGTTGCTACTTTAAATATAATTGAACACTCATTTAAACACTATAAATACACACATTATAAAGTATCGTCCAATATTTCACATTCTATGTCTTGATTAACGATTATATTTATTTAGATTATCAACAAACAGTTTAGTTACATAATTCATCTTGAAATAGTCTGATTAAATGTGGTGTAATATCTATTTTGTTATTCACAAGTACGTGTAACTAACTAACTATTAATTGTATTAATAAAAATAATACTATTTCTCTTTTTTAAATTTAATTTTTTCGTTATTTTTGGATTCAGCTGGTTGATCTCAAACACCTGGAGATATGCAATGTAAGCATTTACCATTTTAGAAATTTGTTTTGTATCATTTAGTAAAAACATTCTAATTCAATTTAATATTGACAAAAAATATCTGTCTGTATACTGAAAAAGTAAAGAAAATGACCTTTTATTAATATTCGTCCAAACATTATACACTAGACAATTTTTGAAAAATCTCACACAAGGCTTGTAAACATGAAGTTGTATACCAGTTGTGTCTGATTCTGTCTCTTCTTTAAACTTACAATCATCCTCAAATGGAAAGATATCAAGAATGTTTCCAAAAATCAAAATTGTCGTTTATAGTTAAAATGGTTTATACCGAGGTTTCCTACTATTCATAACTAAAACGTGTATCATTCTCTAGCTGGTTTATACCTTGGGTGATTGTTCTCTTGGTTCTCTTGGTCACATACGCAATCATCATTCGTCGTGTTTTCAAAATGAAGGCTAATGCTGAGGGTATTGTCCCTTTAGATGAAGCAAATGCAACTCGACAGGTAAGTTGTAATATCTTCTTATTGAATAAATAGTTTATCAATATATTTTTGATACAATATTCTACGTTTTGTCCAATATTTATTATTGTAAATATAAAATCTTTTCACGTTTATTGATCTAAGAAAGTTTAATAGTGGGAATATTTTTCCATTAAACTGAGTTGAGTCACATTTATAAATGACGCTATTGGGAATTCTTTTTGTATAATATATATTTTAAACATGTACCTGTTTTTTTATGCAGGTTTTAATCGAAAACGACGTATTATCTAAGGTTAAATAAATATTCTCTTGGTATAAATCGAAAGATTTATTAAAATTCTATTTAAACTATTTGGTGATCTGTTTTACATATTGTTTATTTCATTAATTATCTTTCCAAGTGATCAAATATAAAATATGTCTTCATTAATCTATGGTTAACAATATTTTGATTTTAAAGATTTTAAATCAGGTATTCAATAGAACTTCAAAAATATATTTTGAGTATTAGGTTTTAATATAATATAATTCTTTATTGTATATTCCAAAATTGTTTGCTGTTATTGTTTATATTTGGTTGGTATTCAAATTATTTTGGTAAAATTTCTTCCATTATTAAAGGCATCATTGTCATTATACAATATAGTCCTTAGTACAGCAAAATTTGTTTGTATATTAACAGTTGTTACAATCTTCACTATCTAGAATTATATAAAATAAATTATTTCGAAATCGAATGAGTATGTTTAATGAAGTTCTTGTATCAGTATGGATGAAATGTATAATTTATTTACTTAATATATCGAATGCAAATGAGTTAAAAATAATATAATATGTGGGAACATGTATCCATTTATTTAACTCTATTCATTAGTCATATATTTTCTGATGTTTTTAATTAAGTGTAAGCCCATAGGTTATATCTACAATTTATTTGTCTAAATTAATAATTTTTTTGTAATGATCTTTTAATTTCCAGTTTGAACAAAACGAATATGATATTTAAAGATGTTTTTCATATATATATATATATATGATCACCTATGTATATAATAATATTAATGTTTATATTTATATACTTCTATATAGGTATATGTTTTGTTTATTTTTTTCTGTAAAATGTAAACTGTAATTAAATTATTTTATAATTCTGTATTTTTTTAGGAATTATTTCGTAAAGAGATCATGTCCCTGATTTTCTATCCTTTCATCTTTTTGGGTTGTCAAATTTTTGCATTCATTAATCGGTGAGTTGAAGAATACTGCAGTATTTTTATAAATTCACATCATACACAAATTGTCGATTTATCTTAGCTTCAGTTGATAATAAATAGCGATATTAAGTATGGACATATTTACCGTATTTTTAAAACTGTTTCATGTGTTGCTATGGTACTTTGAATATATACAGAATATATAGATGATAATCGAATAATATGTGCTTAGTCCTTACTAGATGTTTTAGTTAGGAGCTCATGATATTCAAGATCCTTATAATTACGAACTCATAGTATAGTTCAATTTATTTTGTCCTCTAAAAAATACTGTCTCCTTTTTTCAGAACTCAAAATGCCGTCGCCTCATGGCCGGATGACAAAAATCAAAATGTCTTTGGTCTTTACATTTTAATGGCTCTTTTTTCTCCACTTTCAGGTACCAAGTAGTTTTGCTATTTATCATAATTAAGGAATATAATTATATTTGTTAAAATTCACCTATAACGATGTACCATTATAGTTGATTTGTATTTCAAAATAGTCCGTATTTTTCATTAATCTATAATTGTCGATATAAACCATGGATATTTAATTATATGATATTTTAGTAAGTATCATCTGCTATTGGCAAGAAGTTCTTTGTAAAATCTAATCTGCACATGTCTACCTACCTTATAAACCACCAAGTAAAATGACGCTGATATCGTCAAAGTGGAACTTTCATTGTCATAGTTCTATCAGTGCACGTTTTATAAAAATCGTTTGTAAAACAACGTTGCTGTTACAACAATGACACAACAATTGACATGTATAGTGAAAACCAGAGTAAGGACACAATATAACTATAAAAAAAACTATATATAGGCAGATCTATTTATACTCAACCCAGTCGTTTTGATTGTATTCAGATACCACATAATGCTCGTCGTTAAGGTTAATTGGTTTAGGAGAAATTTCATTTTAATGATATTATTTGAGATTTCCAGTTGTAATGTATTTAATTGCATTTTGTGGTACACTTTCAGGAGCTATTTCAGCTTTTGTCTTTGGCTTTGATTCAACTGTTCAAGAAAAGTTGAACCGCGCTAATATCAAAGTAAGTCTCGAGAACCTATTCTGGTTATTACCCATTCAACTAAACACACTTGTCATAATCCCACTGTAATCGATTGACCATTTCTACCGTTATACTTTTTATTACAGTCAGCGTTCCACAACTGGGCAACAGCGAATGTTCTAGAACACTACACCGTGACAGACTTCTCTGGTGATGATGGGGTTACGGTTCCTAGCGATCCACCTGATCCAACCAGTATCGGTTCATTACATCCTGATGCTTGAGACACGAGACCGAAATTTTAATTTGTGTTTAGATGAAATGATTCATACGATCACACCTTTTATTATTATACGAAATCTTGCCATTTTAATAAGCGTCCATTTTCCTATTTGTTAAATGTGTTTTATTGATGTATTAAGTGTGTGGCCTTATTTATCTACGTATTTATCATTTTCTAGTCAACTTTCTTTATGTCTGACTTACTTACTCAAATTTATATTAGTGATATTACTTGAAACTTTCGACACCCATTCCTAACTTATTTCGGCTGTGACTTAGAATACTCACATTATTTTCTAGATAAAATGGACTAGCTGCACTGTTGTATTTCCATAATTGTTATAATTTATATTGTATTCTTTATTTATGAATGGAACTGAAAATAGTCCCTACTGTTTTGGTTTTATAATTATTTATCCAAAAAAGAAGTGGTTTTTGTGGACACTGCTTTAACTCTGGCAAGCACTATGTGGTATATTCTAGTCTTAATACGACAGCCTTTTTAAAATCGAACAGTCTGGATTTTTGACTACACGTTATTATCGTATGATTTATATTTTACGCTGTTCAGAGTTTCTTATATTTTTACAACAAGAATGAAAATATCATTTCCACTAACTATTTTACTCATTATTGTGCAATTTACACCAACATAGACTGTGAATTTTGATCAATTAGATATTTAATATTATAGTATACACGTAGGTATAACTTATTGTTTTTGTATGTTCAAATTTATTTATTTTGTTGTTTTAGTAAGTATTACAAAAATATTGTCATTCTGTATAATAGAGTTTGTGGATAATTCGATAGGTACACTTTGTTCACATTTATTGTTCATGCATAATTGTCACTTTTTCTTCCAATATATTTGTTGTTTTACCAAAATTATTTAGTGTTTTGATTATATATGAATAACATTTAAGTATTTATAGAAATTTTTATGTATACATTAACTGCACACAAGTCATACAGTCTTACGCCGCGCTGGCACCTACCACTCAAAAGTACCTTACATTTTTTTTAGTTAAAAGTAGTGTAAAAAATTCTAGTTTTTGGAATATTATAAGTTGTAACAACTTTATACAAGCGTATTATTTCTTGGTATTATAAATTAGAAAATCAAAATTAAGTTGACTATTTAAAGTAATTTTTAAGTATTACTCAACCGCGTAATTAATATTTTTATACCATTTGTGTTAAATGATAACATTAACGTCTGCTATTAAAAAGTACTTACTATTCACCAGTCTATAATACTGTAAATTTGGATATCTATTATTTGACATTAATATGTAAATTTAGCATACGAAACATCTCGCATAAGTCGAATTATTGGTTAACTATATTAGACAATTCACATATTGTCGAAAGTACCTTTGATTGTGGTAGTTCATTCTGATTATATTTTGTTGTGCCTTCTCTGACACACCATATTTATTCGATTAATTTTTCTGAACCACTGCCTCATTTTCAACGTAAATGAACGATTGGATTTAGCAATGTTATAATTTGACATTTTATTTAGACAAAATAAAAAATACGATAATTTGCATCTAAACACAACTCTTGAAAATAGCAAAAACAAGATTGAATCAAAAGAATAATATATATTTTATAAGTTTAAGTGCTCAAAACTGTCTGAGTAGATCAAAAATATAATTATTCCCATAGTCAGCCGCATAGGAATATATACATAGACTGACAAAAACCAGGAAGGCAAACAGTCCGAAATGCACTATGAACTAAATAGTGGTCACATCAAAATATTAACAAATACTGCAATGCGAGAAGGTAGTTGTGTAATCTAGTACATGGATATCGTATTGTTGGAACGTGGAGTCTTTATTCTCTCCAAATTCTTGTCAATCATGTCATGAAGCGTCGCCTAAAATAAGAATACCAAAGTACAAACATTATATAATTATTGAACTACTATTCATAGTAATGGCATAATAATTACATAGTGGTTCCTGATTTCCATGATCATATAACGAAGTGTTATGGCCTCCTTCTCATCCATGTCACGAATACCTTCTCTGAAGTCCTCAATGTGTGGATACTTGGCAACCTTAGCGATGAGTCGGCCCCGGGATGCGTAATAGCGACTAATCTGATCCAGAAAGGTGCACGCATCTCGCTCTATCTGACTCGCCTCTGACAAAGCTTCCTCTTGAATCTGGACTCCAAAGTTGTTTCCGTCTTCAATACGTGGTACATTGAACTGGATCCATAAGCGAACGATCTGGGCTTCATCCATCAGACGAGTGATCTTTGGTTTAACGACCTTTACGAAAATAACGTAGTTCATTCTTGTTGTATACTACTTTCAAAGGGTAAGTAACAAAATAGTGTAACGCACACAACCATACGTAAAGAAAAAAATTAAAAATGTAGCTAAATCGTTTTTTTTAATTGTCTTAACAAATTACACTATTTCATTGACATTTAAAATTAAGTCATTTCAAAACATTCCTTTGTTGAATTTTTTTTTACAATAAATACAACTAATCAGTGTGATTTTCAAACACAGATTATTGAACACTTCTGATCGATCTTGACTGATGACAATAACTTCGCAAACCACATTCCATATTAGAATTGGTAAAATTAAATGGTTGATGAAATTGAGGAGACCTGATTAGAAAACATTAAATCCAGTGAGTAAAATCATAATTGAATTCAATAATGGGTTAATGACAATATATCTTTTTCGAAATTGTTCCATTTACTTACTCAGCCCTGAGATTTTTTTCCGCACATCTGTACAAATTTTTGCATATAACTCAAAAAGTTTCTACATAAGGAAATTATAGTATATGTCACCATAACAAAAGTTAAAAGAGGGCATTGTGTGTTTGCAAGAGTTACGACTATAGTACAGTATGTCACCTTTTCGTCGAGCTTTCACTAGTAAAATTGAATTAACCATATTGAAAGGGGAAGTTCAGTCTAATTGTAATTGGCTCTATAAGGTTCTACTGTTGAAGGTCCTCCCATACAAGCCCTTATTTTTAGATACAAAATAACTTCTATATTATTCTGACCGATCAGAATTACAGATGTTTGCAACTCTTCTAGAAGTTCCAGATTTGTATGAACTGCTCACTCACTTCAGTCATTTCTTTAATAGTTCCATTGATTTTGACAACTCCCCCAGGAAAGATGTATATCGGACAGCCCACAGATGCATCATTCTCCATGCGGGCTCGTTTTGCTTCTGGGACCTTGTCGACACTCTTACTCCCATTAGTTTCCATAACAGCGTTTGTGACTGGAATAGGAAGTGTCAGCTCCTCGGAAACACTACGATCCATCGAAAACTGACTTGAATTGAGAAGCTGATCCATTTCGAACACCCTGCCAGGGAATACATTCTTGACCATGTCTTCACCAGCTTTCTTCGTTACCTCCTTGTAGGACTGGAGTTTAGAGACAGAATCCCCTGATGGCTTGTCCTACAAGTAAAATCATTAAGATATTTATATATTATACATATAATTGAGAAAAATTCACAGTGTACCAAAATATTAATATGTATTACTAACCGTAAACCATGCTGCCTATCTTTTAAAGTAAAATCAAACATTTTAAAATTTTAATATTGAAAAGGAATGGATTAAATTCAGAAATAATTTTTTTTTAAATATCAAAGAATCAACTCACATCAGATTCAGCAGATTTTTGTCGTCTTTTCATCTTAAACAAAAGTTTAAAAAAATAACTTTAATAGAAAAATGATTACATCATTTAAAATCATTAATGTATGCTTTTCACCTAACCCGACCCCCTTTAGAAAAATATGCAGTTGAATTTCAGTTTATTAAACAGACAATGTTAGATACATGTTGTGCCCCATGTACAGTAAGAAAATAGTGTAGGTGTAGACTTTATTCAGGCATTGTAAAAGTATGAGGTACAATGATAGTGTTAAATTCTCCAAATTTTAAATTTATGTTATTTTTGAAAAGCAGTATATAGACAAAATATGCATAGTTGGTTTCTGACATGACACACTTTACTCTCAGAATTAGTGACATAAAATATAAATAGAAAGTAGGATACTGACAGCTTTTTACAAACAATGTTACCATAAAGTGTAGTTACAAGAAATCAGATTTATGACAGCTTATTTTAAACAATAATGACAAGAATAATAACCATGACAATACTAAATAAAGGTATGATACAAGACAGGGTCCCGCACCTTTGTTACCACAAATTTTCAGGACTATTTTAAATTATAAAAATTCCAGGGCTAAGATAACATTTTCAGGGCTAAGTGAATAAAATGTTAGGAATATATACAAATATATTTGAACAAAACATATATTTAAATAAAACAAACAAAAAAGATATGTTTTATTTAATATTGCAAAGTGTACTAATCAATATAAAACAATAGAATGAAATTTCCAGAAATGTTTATAAATTAAATTCACTGACTTTTTGCTTTATACCTAAATTCCCTGATCCATGGCAGCCCTGTGTTTAATAAACAAAAATATACTATAACAAAATATAGAAAAATAACTGAATAAAACAATTATACTTTATGATGTATTTCACTTTCAGTTTATTGGCTTCTTTCTCCAAACAGACCTTTTGACTTTTAGTTGATGAACTTCCAGACATAAGAATATAATAAACTAAATTTTATTATGGGCCCTCTACAAAGTAATTTTTCATGGGCGCATTTATATATAGAATATAGGGCCCTCTACAAACTATTGTTTTATGGGCCCTGTTATATATATAGAATAAGTCCCTCAAGAACTAAATTTTACTTTGGGTCCATTTATATAATATATAGACCCTTCTTCTACAAATAAATTTTTATGGGCCCTTTATAGACTAAATTTTATTATGGGCCCTTTTATATAAGAATATAAAAAATTCAAACACAATAATACAAATATATCAGTAGATACCCCCCCCCCCCGCCAAAGGTATATAATATTACAGAAGTTTTGAATTAATTTAGAAAAATAATTAAATGATCAAAATTTCTTCCACAGAGGATTTCGTCCCTAAGGAGGACAATTCTCATGTATGAATTTCTCTAATCAAGTCATTCATTCTTTTACTGCTGTTCTTCTGTATCAGATTTTTCACTATCAAGGAAAACTTTATACTTGAGTTGAATCCAGCCAATCTCATTTGATGTGTTATCAACAAACTTTTAACACCATCACTTTGCCACAAGACTTCTTTCTTTTAGATTGTTGACTATACATAGCCTCACTGTTGATAATAATCAACATTTGTCTTGTGCCTGTCCCAAGACGTGGATTCTGGATATTAAAAGAAGATAATTCAGTGATGTATCAGATTTTAACCAAATCAACAAATTTTGAAAATTAAAAAAGTACATTTTCACTAATCTTTTTTGGGAATCCTTCTTCCATCTTCTAAGGATAAGAGCATTGCCTTCATGTGTAACTAACTATTGGATCCATCCATTGTGGATTCAGACATTGTAGATTTCTGACAATGTTTGATTTAATGGCTATTTTTTTTTTAAATAAGTTTATGAAGAATGAATTTGAGCATATCTTTGGACTGTGCTCTGTACAAAACAAAATTTCAATGGTTCACCTTAAATTCCTTCAAAGCACTAATCCCAATATCCATTTTTGAGCAATTAACATAAAGGTTGTTGTCATTAAAATCTAGAGATATTACTGTTTTTATTACTAAGTACATAGAAGTGAAAGACGAGGAAAATGTTCATAAAATGTTTTAAAACATATAGGAGCATTTTCTGGTAATATTGCAAAGCTCAAACTGACAAGATAAAACTTGAGTACAACTGTGAAAAGGAAAATAACATAAAAGGAAAGATATAGCATTAGAATATGTGGTTACATAGAGATAGTTTTAAAACAGTTCTTAGCTGTAATTGAGCTCTCTGGAAGATTGTTCCAAAAACAGATACCATGAAAAAAGAAGAAGTGGTAATATGTGGTAATAGGAACTTAAGACTTGAATGTGTAACTCCTCATATTGGGGTAGGTTGGAGTGAAATATTTCTCTACTGAAATGTCGATCATGATCTTAAATACATCCTTGAGACCAAGGGCATGTTGTGCCAATGTAGAAACATGTCTCTAATGTCCAAAACATATGTGGTCTGCAAATTTTCAGTATATACATGTTGTCAGTTAATTATAATTGAAAGAATATATTAAGTTAATATAAATAATACCATTAATATAGTTCATAGTCTTTTCAGAAATTTATGCCTGATTTTTTCTGATGTCTGCATAAGTGAGCAAATTGCATAAATTGCATATAGTGCAACATTTTTTTAACACTTGTATATATAAAAGAAGACATTTGAAATTTTCCCTGAGAATTTTCACAGAGAAAGAAATGACCCCTTCTATTCTCTATGATATTATGGCAAGTTTGTAAAATTGACAGTCTTCATGCTTTGAATGGTTCTTGTATGCTTCAACAAATGGATCTCAATGATGGAATACTAGTATTTGGGTAAGTGACGTAATTTTAAATATAGATAATAGAAATGCAGAACACTTTTTGCAAATTACAAAATTCGACTTCCAAAAGTATATTTACTAGAAAAAATGATTTTCATAATGTCATATAATTCCATACTCTTTTTCCATATAACTTTTAAGAATTATGTATAAATCATCTTTGACAACAAACAGTGGGTACAAGATTAGATTGTAATTGAGTTTTCTTACAACAG
>JAUZNC010035692.1:0-19156 GCA_034780395.1 Vannuccia rotundouncinata
TTCAAATCCTTGGAACTGTTTGGCTGTCTATAGCTTTCAATATCTACGTCAATTCAAATCCTTGGAACTGTTTGGCTGTCTATAGCTTTCAATGACTATGTCAATACAAATCCTTGGAACTGTTTGGACAGCCAAACAGGCAAACTTATAATTTATGTCGAAAATATTCTATGAAATATAAGGTTCATTTAAATAACATTCAAAGAGTAAAGTTAAATATCGAGAAATTAAGTCGCAAATGTATTAAATCAATTAATTTCCTGATTCAATCCAAATGCTTAATTATAATGACAATTAAAATTATAAATATGTATCCATACTATAGCTATTCTCGGGAAATTGTTGGAAATGAATCTAATTGAAATCAGGTATTTAGCTGAATAATGTATGGTCGATGGAGTGTATTGATTGAGAGATTTATTCAAAATTGTTGAAGTGGAATCTGTGATTAGAGGTGTCATTATGCACTCGGTATTTCAAAATAAAACAACATTCAGAAAGAATTATGCAAACATATAAAAGGATGAATGAAATATTGCTCTGTCTGGTTAAAACATGGGTTATGATATTTCTTTAGTAAATATGTACTTTTGCCGTTCCATCTTGTGTTGTTGAATATCTGTTACAATGCGTTAATTGTTGGCACTTTGTCGCATTATATGTGTATGTAAAAGACCATGTCCATTTTAAATATCAAACAAAGAAGAGGGATCGGGATATTAGATAAATAAATGTTGATCCAACAAAAATATAAAGCAAGAACAGAAATTAACATTGATTAATTATCTCTCAGCATCGGAATAGTCGATACCAACCGGTGATCACGAGGTTTAACCTCGAAATATGAGCTTTTGTTAACTTTAGTCACAGTTTTACTTAATTTAATTTTAACTACAACATCTCCGTCTATCACTATAATTCCAACATTGATTAATTTTTTTTAATTTCGTTACCCGTGCGGTTGAACAGACATATAATATCCGCAAAATTGTTTCCTATTATATATTGGAGAATTATTAAATTATATAAAATTAAACGCAGACCGTTTCTAATTGAGAAAGCTTGTGAACTGTTATCCTCCATTGTCGGAATAGATTGAACGATTTTCTGGTTCATGGCACGTGAACTCTTCCTAAATTGTCTCAATAAAGAACTGTCTGATTTTAATTCGTTTAATTTTAAATAATTTATTCATTCCAGCATTATAAAATATATATATTTTTTAAATCGGTGAAATCGGAAGACCAAACCTAATTTACCAGAAATTATTAACTTCAACATTTTAACTAATTGATAATTTACCAAAGAGACAAAAGGAAAAATTTTCATCACATTAAACAAATATTTCCAGACTGCACCAACAATTGTTTGGGAAAAAATATCGCATCTACTTAATAATCCAGAAAACCTTTTAATATAAATGTATTTATAGATTTTGTTTAATCTTATTTCATTTTAAATGAAACAAGAATTATACGTCATCTTTTGGAGAGTTTTAAAACTTTCCCTTTATATATGGTTATAAAAGATTTTAATAATTGTATAGGATTCTCCTCGTGGAAAATTTTAACTCGAGAAATGATGGAATATTAATGTAAACGCCCACTCGTTCAATTCGACTTCAAATATATATATTTAGTGAGTATCAAGTAAGATAGGGACACTAAATAATAAAAGTACATCACGTCATCTTGAAATTCTCCTCGCCTAATGAAGGAAAATTTAGTGAGCTTTCAAAAGTTTAAGCCAGCGGTAATTACTAATTGCTCCTCATGAATCGAAAAATAACACGATAAAAAGATCTCTGCTCATAAACACAGAATGCCAAAGAGAAGTAAGTAAGTATAAGTAGAAGGTACTTATCGAAGATCGCGTGTATAACCTCCAAGCAAGCATTTATTTTAATTACCTGTCTATCGGGATTAAAATGTGACAAACTAGGTATATAAAATGACGTTGGATGCATAAACCAATGTTGAAGAATCCATTCCAGTGAGTAAACAAGACAGAGTTACTCTTTAAATTGTACCTGTAGGTGTTAATACAGAGAACACTAAACTAGCTACCTGTAAATAACCTTTATCTTTCCAACGGCTCATTTAGAAGACACCGTTGGGTACAATGCAGAGATGACATCAAGACAGGCGTAAATATAAAGCTGTATAGCTTATACTAAAGATTGGTACATAGAATAGAGTCAAATGTGATCTATGCTCAGTTATATACACTCTCATAAATGATTCTATTCAACCGGCGCTGTTTTTAACAATCTTCAGGTTGCATATCGTAAGAATAGTGCCAAGATATAAAGATAAGGCTGATTTGCGGAGACTTATACTTGACGGAAATGAGACGAATCCATTGAAGTAAAATTCTCAATCCAAAGATAAAGGTGTAGACTGTTTTTAAACATACGGAAATAGTAACAGTATAGTATTTATTTATCATGAAGCATTTAAAGTTAAAAATATGGAAGATTTCGTGTGTATTATATATACATATAATTACATTATTTAATTTAGGACATTAAAATCTTATCTTTTTAAATAAGTGAACAAATAACCCATAGACTGACAAATGATCATGTAGTGTTAGTCTATGATATAACCGTTGCGTACTATCGACCAATTTGATGAAGATTTTAAGAGAATAATTAACCATTGAGCCAATTATTGAACATAGAGTTTGGAAATCAATAATTCGATGCAAAATTATCGATAAATTACACAACATCATACATTAAATTGGTAAGATTGATATATGCTTTGAAATGAATGAGATGAAACGAGATGAGACATTTCACTCATATTCAAAGTTTATTAGAATAATTAAGTAAAATGTAAGCAGTTTGCAGAAACTCGCACTTCCTTTTCACAGCTGATATTTTTGGATGCGTGGATCATTTCAAATTATTTACATTAATTACTCGCTTAATTATTTTTATTAACTATATTATACAAAAGTAATAGTCGCATTACTATAAGTAGTATATTAATTTAAACTGTATAATATTATAACTACACAAAAATTACCTGTACAGTTTGCTTGTTTGAAGGCCATAACAGCTCGTTGACTGGTGAAGACGACGCCAGAATATTTGTTTCGCCAATTATCCAGGGCTTTCAGAGCGTCCACTTCATAGACAAACTCAAGAGTTTCAACCAGACTAACTTCAAAACCAGCCGTTTTTAACACCTATAGAGAGTTTAATCAAAGTTCATATTATATTGATTTCAACGAGTTGAAACTTTTAAAACTATTTTGTACTATGTGTAATAAATTTGTTAATCATATTTCAATTACTTAAAGGGCATAGTGAAGTAAAAGTAGAATTCATGTTTGATGAATTTAAGTTCAAATAAAATCAGTTTCGCTTTTATGTAACCAGATAAAAAACAATATGTTTTAGATTTTACACTAAAATAGTACGAAATAATCCTTTACCTGGACATATGGATCATTTGAATCGCCATCGTTGGATTCCTTTATGGACTTGAACAAAACAGCGTGCATATTTTACGATTGCTCTCTGTAATGTAGCAAAGCAATTTAGAGAAATCTAATTATAAAGATATATAATTCAATGTAAAAATGGATTACTGCAATAGCTTAGTCATGAAAATGAAGTGAGATATTTCTTTAAAAAAAATAATTACACTCACTATTTAGGGATACATCAATATTTTATGCAGCCTTTGCAAACGGCGAACATGCTACGGAAATCAATATATTCCAAAAAACCGCAGTGTACCTACTGAAAAGTCAAAATGACTAAGCTTTAGATAGAAGCAATGCCCGCTATAGTGCGGTCTGAAGATGACTGAATGAATCTACAACCGGTGGGAAGAATGTAAGCTAGTGTAGGTTACGGTCGTCTTTGGCATCTTTCTGCTATACCATATGGTCAATAAGGACTGCCTCATATGTTATAATATACAAACATTCAAGACATTAGAACCCATTCTAAAGAATTGATTGAGTGAGAATTAGAAATAGTTTTGTGAAAAATAACGAAAAGTATTAATTAACATCATAAAACAATATTTGATTAATTATTACAAATATAACGAACTCGAAAACAACAGTTGCATAAACTGCTTGAAAGAATAATAAATTTTTTACTAAATTAAAATATTTCTAGAAGGTCATCGATTAATTATAGAATTCTGACAGACTAGAACTAAAAGGATCGATTGACTTAATAGATACTTTGATACTAATTTTAATTTAATATACAAACTCAATTAGTGAGATATTGAGAGTGACACTTTATCAATAGATTAATGAATGTGAGTATTCAAACCGTAAAATGTATTTACTAGTATAGAACAAACGAAGATATCACATTCATGTTCTAAATTCTTTCGGTAAAAACAATTGAATAATTTGGTTTTGAAGAATTATATTATGTACATTTGTGACCTCTTGCTCCGCTGTTTACCTGCTTAGTAAAATAAGATAACAAAAAAGTGTTTGTGCTATTGGATCCAGTTCAATATAAGTTATTTAAATAAATATATTATCTAATTATAAGACAATATTTTTGAAATTAATGTATATAATAAAACTACAATAAATAACAATAAATTAAAAGATAATTGAAATTACTAAACCATGAGACAAACAATTCTGTTGTGTTAAAATTTTAAAACATATTTTTAAAAGGAATTAAGTTAAAATTTTACTTTGATAGGTCGAATAATTATGTTTAAAGTATTTAGATTTACAATTTCAATATGTTTGTAAAATGTAATTATCAATATTCAAAGTGTTCCAGAAAGTTATTGAATATTTCTTAGTTAAATAATTTATTAAATGTATGACTTTTATTGGAGTTTGAGAACAACATATTGTGTCTTTGTGTGATTAGTAGAATACTTCGTAATTACTAATGAGAGATAGAATTATATAACATTTACGATGTACCAACTGAAAATTAATACATATTTACAACATTTCTGGATATTTGTAAAATAGAAAATATATCTTTTGGAATATGGATGACATCAAGGTTCGTTTCAAATTTTGAAAAGCAATTTAAGCATGTATAAAACTAAACAGTAAAAATACATATATGCAAAAATAAAATTAAAAAGTTTAAAAACAATAAAACTACCCAGTGCCTATCTAATATGGTGAAGTGTGTCACAGTGCCAAATAATCAATATATTGGTACCGACTCTTTGATTTGTGATCCTACAATTGATGAATGCCTACAGTCAAAATATCAAGGTGGTAACATTTTGAATGATTGAAATTTTATTTTAAATAATTGTTGTTTTTACCAGTGAAGTGTTTATATATATATTTTGTTATTCTATATTTTTACCATAATATACAATATTTATTGATATTATTTTTATACAAAATTACATATAATATATTTACAAATATTTAATTAGATATATGTACAGTTATATTTAATGGTGTTTTTTTAAAAAAATAATACTTCAATTTTGACTTTTCGGGTGTTAAGTGGATTTTTCTGCTAATTATAGGTTAGTGGTTTTTGTATGTGTAAAATAAATTGATTAGGTACAATAATGTACCTATTCAATTTATACAGATAAAATTTTGAAACGTTTGAGATTCATAATTAATAAGCAGATGACTTTAAATTTAATTTCTCAACTTGATAGAAAATATGATGAAATAAGTTACATAATATGGGAAAAAGAAATTGTAATTTAAAAGTTATATTTAAAATATACACTCTGCCATATTAGATATAGAAATATAATATATTGAAAAAACTGAGCTAAGTCTGGCTGAAACTTGTAACAAAAGAAAATGAAAATCTTAGTTATATATTTGTAGCATATTCAACGATATTATTCGATAATCAGTCACTATTTTTACTATTATAAATAGAATACCTTAAAATTCAATTTAGAAACTGAACAGTGCTAAACTATTAATTGTCCTATAAAAAAGTTTGATGAGCAATGTTGAATGATGAACTCACTGACTTTCTCTTTTTCCATAATTAAACATTATAAATATAATAAACAAGACTATTAAGTTTGCATGTATTCAATATATTGACATTCAAACCCTTTTCTTATATTTAATTTAACCAGAAATGGCATTGCATGTTTTTGATAAATAAAAATAATCAAAAATCGTTGCCTCCATTTTTATAATTTCAACTTGAAAATTGATTTATTTTAACTCTTAGCAGTCCAGGGGGGGGGTCTCAGAGACCCCTCTTGTCAGATTAATTAACATATTTTTTTTCAAATTAAGCTGATTTTTCCAAAATTTAATGAGAAATTTTTTGATATGATTTATATTGAATGTAAAAACAGAGAACAGTAAAATACTTACATACAAAATATTTATCGGTATCATACTATTAGAGATGAAAAAATTACAAACATATTATTTAGTCAAAAATGCCAAAAAAAATATATTTATATGTGTCACATTTACAGAAAAAATTACAAACAAACAACATTTAGTCCTCAACACAGCAATTGATGTTCTGTAAAGTTGACTGTGCAAACCACAGAAATGGTGATTGCATCTCATGCAGGTTTGTGTGCTCTTACGAAAAACACCACACCAAACTTCTTGAACTGGAGGAGTTTGAGGAACCTGTAATTGGTGACCAAATGTAGTCAAAGAGTGACACATGTTTGTGAGTAATCCATTCGGTTATTAACTCTTTGTCCTATGCCTTTATCATGGCAGTGTTAAACAGTTCTTTTGCAAGTTTCATTAGAAAACAGTTTCGCCCTTTAGAAGGAAACATTTGAGGAAACACCCACAGACAATTCTTCTTATTTAAAGTTACTCTTTAGATGTCCAGTTAAAGTTTATTTTCATTGTAAGATAATATTGACAATGGCTGGAAAAGTAGTCAAAAGTATTGATAGATTTTGATCTAAATTTTAGCATAAATTATTCATGTGTGTAGTAAAAATGGTTAAAAAAAACTTCTTAAATTACACAATGTTTTCATGATATTATACAAAAGTTGAATGAATTGATATACTAATATTAAATTATACAATTATTATTGATATGAAATATTTTAGTTTTATTATCAATAACATTTTATACATATCTTATTGTGCAAATGTGTTTATTAATAAGTTAAAGTTAATAATCAATAATCAGTAAGTATTCCATTTTGAAAAAATTCCAAATATCTATATTATTTAAATGATAAAATATCTTTGTATGATATAGATAATAAAATTATACATGGTTGATATTTTTTATGTCATAACATCTTATAACCATTTTATATAAATAACCATAATTAATAAGTTCAAGTTAAATATGTTTTTACAAATCAATTATTAAATTAAATGATAATTAAAATAAATATGTTTTATTGTGTTGGTAATAAAAAGATATAATTGATATTAAAAATTTATTATTTTATTTGCTTAACTTCATACTTACAAAATACGCGATATTATTTAAAACAAAAAGTTGGTTTCAAACATAAAAATAAAGGAAATAAAATAAATGTTAGCTCAATTTAATTAAAAATTAGTTTGTGTTTACGAGCTAACAGAGGTTCAATTGGAAAGAAAAAGGATGTTTTAAACATTTAGAAAATTGTAGATTTCCAAGAAATGAGACTTTAAAGCATAAACTTTGTAGATAGGATAGATTTTAATTATTATTATATCATTTACCAAAACAAGAATTGTTTTTAAAATGTCTATTTACTCTAAGTTTATTCTCATTCAGTGCTAATACTATCAAATCCACATTAAGTTATCCATTTAATCAATATCCATGGAGTACTTTGCATTTAAGAAACATTATACTGCCAGTGTTAACAATAATGACAAATAGTTATATTGTAATTATGATTAAAACATTAAAACTAAAAACTGGCATTGACTTCATGATCAATTTTCCGCCACTATACAACAGTTCAATTAAGGGATTGTAGCTCATTTCAGGTGTGAAAACATTGAGCAAAAACCTTTAGACAGCATTCACAGCTGACCTTCCACAACTTCAATCACTGCATATTGAAATGAAAATATGGATAATGGAGGATGGCAAAAATCAATGATTGATGTTGACTGGATAAAAATGTGTAATTTCTGTCAAATGTCTATTGAATCAAAGAATAATTCTCAAAAAAACAATGAGCACAAATTTCTATTCCTTGAGATTATTCTGTGGTTGTCACTAACCTCTTCACAATATTACATCCACTGTAGAATTCTAGGTTTGGTTGCTGATCCTGGGATCCATTGTAATGACAAACTGTGTATCAGCATCACAAAGCACATAGATTTTGATGCCATATCAATCTGGTTTGGAATTATTATATACTTTTATAAGACATATTCCTTGATAGTTTAGCATCATCTCATCAATTGTGAGATGCGTTTCTGGACACCAATACCCTATTTTAAAGACAAAATACTTTTCATAAATGGATTCATACATGGTGATATAAGTATGTTATTAGTTTCCAATAAAGGGAAAATTTAAAATAATTTTTTCCTAAAATATCTAAAAGGAGCATAACTTTACACATAAAAGAGCACTTAACTTTAAAAATGGGATCATTCATATCCAATAATTTCCTTCCTTGGGTAATCCATGATACTATAGGATACTTATTGATGTATTCATGCAGTTCATTTATTTTGGTTGATGACATAGACACAATACAAACTTGTTTGAAATTAAATATTTTTTGAACACTATTTAAGGATATAGATAAGACCTGAACACTTTTTTGAACACTATTTAAGGATATAGATAAGACCTGATGCCAATTCCAAATTCACAAAAGATAAAAATTGATGTTGATTCCTGAAAACCTGATTCTGATGCTAACATTTTACAGGATAAATTAATTTAAATAATAGAAATATTTAATTTGTTTTTATTAATATAAGGGCAACTTTAAGGAATAAATAACAAAAATATTTTAAAAAGAATTATACTATTAAACCACACAGAAATATTAAATATTTATGTCAACTTAAATTTTAATTAGCAAAACTAACTCAGATGCCACTCTAAATAAGCTAAAATAACTCTGATTTCCCTCTAGATTAGCTATAATAACTCCAATTATACTGTAGAAAGAGTTATTTCAGCTAGTCTACTGTGGAAATGGAGTTATTTTAGCTTATTTAGAGTGAAATCAGAGTTATTATAGCTATTCTATAGTGGAATCTGCATTATTTTTAGCTTTAATTTAGAGTGGAATTGGAGTTATTTTAGCTAATATAAAGGGGAAATCAGAATTAGTTTTGCTAATTAAAATAAAGGTTGACATAAATATTTTAGTCTAGTTTCATAGTATAATTCTTTTAAAAATATTTTTATTGTTTTATTCCATAAATTTGCCTTTTGTTAATATTAATAAAAATAAATTAATTCATTCTTTTACTTAAATTATTATTTATCCAGAAAAATTTTGGCATTAGAATCAGGTTTTCAGGAATTTGCATAAGTTTTTTTTCTGTGCAGGTAACATTGGCATCAGTTTTATTCTTTGCATTTGGCATCAGGTTTTATGGAATCAGCATCAGGTTTTATCTATAATCCATTATAAACTATATTCCCATATTTAACTTAACTTTTATCTATTATCCTTCATCTCTTATACCTACCTGATTACTTACTTATTTAAATCTATTTGCTATGGACATTATTTTAAATGGTTACATTTATTTTTCTTTTTTTTAAATGTATATTTTATATATTGCATAACATGAAACCTATACCAGAATTTTTTCAATGGCAATTAATGCCAAAATCTTATATATGCATAAAATCATTTTGGCAATTCTGCAGAAGTCAGCTGTAATTTTTTTTCTGAAAATATTTTAATTTTTAACTACAAAATTTTATAAATTAATTTCTGTATTAAAAGATAAAAAATTGACAAAGAGCCAAAAAAACTATTTTTTTTCTAAGCCTGAGACCCAGCAGAGCCAGGGCTATCATGTCTTCAATCAGATATATGGAGTAAAAACTTTTAAAAACTTTTATTTATGTTATTGATTTTTTTAATTTTTTAATCCATATATCTAATTGAAGGTGTGGTAGAACAAATGTATCATTATATGTGATAATGTTTATAGCAATGTATTTTAAGAAAAAAATTAAATTTTGGCCAACTTCTGCAGGATCATTCTAATTTCATATATAAATAGATAGGAATGGTATAACATGTTAGGTTTATAATTGCTATAGAAAAAAAAATACCATACAGTATTTTTGTAATACCAAAACTGCACTTAAGGGTTATGCAGGCCTACATCCATGTGACCCATAAATTCATTTCTGAATTAGTTTGATGTCATGTTAATTAATATAGATTCAAATTCAGAATATAATTTAAATTACTGCATATTTAAAAAATGTCATAGCAATGACCCCATATATATTCATATGAAATATAATCAAAATTTCTATGCACTGTACAACAAATTCATTTATATATTCTACTGTTAGGGCAATATTTATCATATAATAAATAAAGTAAAATAGTAGAGATTTTTCGTACTTCTTAAAAAATATAAATACAGCTAAAAATTCAATACAAAATTCTGCACTAAAGAAAATTTAAATTATTATCCATTACTATTTGTATAGAAATGGCTTTAATTGTTATATTTAAACACAATTTTTTAAAAAAAGAAACAATAACCAAAAAATGGTTATAATTATTCTAATATATTTATTATATTAGATAAAATTTGTAATTCGATCATATTATAATATATTATATTCTAGTTTTATATACTCAACACAAATTAAATTTAAAAGTAATACAAATATTTTTGTAGAAAAAATATTTTTTATTATTAAACAAAAGTATATGTTTATCAATCCTAAAATTTACAAAAACATAGAAACGATTAAAAAAACTTTAAAAAATAAAAAGAATAATTATTAGAATCAAAAATTATTAAAATGAAATATAGTTATTACAGTGAAACCCACTTAAATAATACGTTATAATAGGTCCACTTATAATTTAACGAATAATTTCCCCCTCCCGTTTTGTTTGTATGTAAATTTCTATCTAAATAGTTTTGCTATTATGTAATTCTTGTCTCCATGTACAAATAATATGATAATGCTTTTGTATAGGCTTCTTTTATACTATGTACATATATGAAAATATGATTGTCTTACGTGTGTTCGTTTATAGCATATATACCGATCATTCGCAAAGAATACTTAATATAAGTGCATGGGTTTCCCTGTAATTATTTCATAGTCCATATTTTATCAAAGATAGAGATGGATCAAAGTTTTTATTCACATCTCAGAGTGAACCACTCTTATATTCTGTCGTTTTAATGTCTCATATTAAAATACTTTTATTTAAAAGTATATTATAAAATAGAGTTTCAGAATACTGTTCATATCATGATTATTCGAGTAACCTACTAGCGTACCATTCCTGAACGTATATAAGTCAAATGTAAAGTTTAAAAATGATTTCTTTTTAGACTTCCAAGTAAACAATAAATAAACTTGTATAAATATTGATTTTAATTACATTCAAAAATTATTTCAATTTTACTGTATCCTAAAACTGTATTCAAAATCAGTTTATATTAGAAAAACTCAAATCTGTGTGAATAAAATTCTTATATAATTTATAATCGTATATGAAAACAATAAATGTAAAAATTATAAGCAAGATAAATATATATTACAATACACAAATACGTAAAATCATACTAATTCCAGCCTAATAAAAAAACTTCACATTAATTGAAACTTAAGACTTAACATTCTGTTGATAATAATTAACTGCCGAAGCATCAATCAACAAATAAAACCGAAAGCATTGCTTTCAGGAGATTACTACACAATTAAAACTAATGACATATGTTTACATTTATCATAATTTCTCTTTGATATTTTATACATAAATTTATAAATCTGAAAGAACTTTCATATAGCACATACACAAAATGTTTATACAAATAAAATTGACTATATTTTCAATATAAACGTTGACAAATAGAATAAAAAGTAAATAATTAAAATGCGATGACACATTCAAAAACGGCAGTAATAGCTAGATCTGGGAAATAAAAGTTGTAATAAGTAAAGAAATTCAAAGTAGATAGAAATGCACTTGCCATTTGAAGTATAAAAGAAACATTACCTACTATTTAAAACTGTGTGTAAAAGAAAGACAGTCGCACCAGTACAGTAATCAATTCTTGAAATAAGATATAACTAAACTAAAATGACTGCAAATGACACACATCTCCAAAGAAAATTATCAGTAAACTAAGACAAAATTACACAAGTGGCGACTCAATTCGATGTGACCAAATTGCTTTGTCCAAATAAATCTTAAATGCTGATTAGAATCATAGTGATTCTTTGAACCGCCAGATTCTGATTGTACATACTTCTAATGGAGATCATGATCCGGAATTCGAATTATTCCTTGAGGAATTGCCGGCCTCCGCCCGTTGAATGTAAAGTTTGAGCAAACGAACCTGCGTGCATTTGGGTTAATGAAGAAGCTTATACAATCAGATAATATCATTTATCTTGTCATGTATTACCTTGCTACTGTGTAAGTCATCTAAATGATTCCATAGAGGCTCCCCGATCTTGAAGTGCATTTCAACAAGGCAAAATATACTGTTCTTCCTGATATGACTGTCTTCATGGTTGCAACCCTGCAGACAATTGTTAAAACAAAATAATCCACGTCAACTTTCGAACAGAAACTATTTGGATTAAAATAACAAAGAATAAAACAAAGTTTCAATATATCTATGCATTTCCTTAAATTTCATAAAATGTAATATTCTTTTCTGAGAATAATTAATAATTATAGTTCCGACATTTCTACCGTTTTAACTTCAAGGGTTCCAAAATGTTTAAATTATAGTAATTAAGTGTTTTTGATATATTTAAAAATATATAATTAACTAATTCACATTGAAAATAATTTATTCAACGATTATAGGCAATAAAAACTACAATAGAAAAATGTAAAATAAATTAAATTAAATATATACACTAATAAGCGTATATAAAAAATATAAGAAATAAGTAATTAAGCAAATATATTATATAATATGATCTTTTGTTGAAATAGACAATGATTTATTTTACAAAATACTGAAATTGAAAAGGCATAATGGCATTTTGCAAAATTCAAGGGTTCTCAAGGGGAACTGCAAAATTCAAGGGTTCTCAAGGGGAACTGCAAAATTCAAGGTTCTCAAGGGGAACTGCAAAATTCAAGGGTTCTCAAGGGGAACTGCAAAATTCAAGGGTTCTCAAGGGTAACTACAAAATTCAAGGGTTCTTTAGGGGAACTGCAAAGTTCAAGGGTTCTCAAGGGAACTGCAAAATTCAAGGGTTCTCAAGGGTAACTGCAAAATTCAAGGTTCTCAAGGGTAACTGCAAAATTCAAGGGTTCTCAAGGGAACTGCAAAATTCAAGGTTCTCAAGGGAAACTGCAAAATTCAAGGTTCTCAAGGGAACTGCAAAATTCAAGGTTCTCAAGGGGATCTGCAAAATTCAAGGGTTCTCAAGGGAACTGCAAAATTCAAGGTTCTCTAGGGGGATCTGCAAAATTCAAGGTTTCTCAAGGGGGATCTGCAAAATTCAAGGTTCTCAAGGGGGAACTGCAAAATTCAAGGTTCTCAAGGGGAACTGCAAAATTCAAGGGTTCTCAAGGGAACTGCAAAATTCAAGGGTTCTCAAGGGTAACTGCAAAATTCAAGGTTCTCAAGGGAACTGCAAAATTCAAGGTTCTCAAGGGGAACTGCAAAATTCAAGGTTCTCAAGGGTAACTGCAAAATTCAAGGTTTTCAAGGGGGCTGGGATCCCTGAATAATAATTGTCATTCGATCTACGTCAAATCTAAAAGCACATCTACTACCAACCTTGATGAGACCTGACACAAGCATGCGCATGTGATCCAACAGGAGATCCACTTGAGAGGCCTTCACGACCCGGGTGAGGACCTTGAGAGCGGGCAGAGCTGCCGCAGAGTCTGTATCCATGACAACGGGCTCGAGAACACGTAGACACAGGTCACTGGATAGCTGGTCCGCGGCTGACTGAGAGCATTCTTCGGCGGCTCGGGAAACCTGATCAAGGAATGAATGAACACACAACAATTTGGCTTTGGAGCTCATCTAATGCCCAGGACCAACCATCTCCACTGACCGTTCGGTCCTCGTCGTTGTGGGCCTCGAGGATCTTGACCAGGGTGAGGTGGGTGTACTCGCGGAAGCGGCCTGGCTGAGAAGACATCAACTCCTGCAGCAAGCGCAGGGAGAGAGACCTTGTTTCTGCCTGCAATCAGAGAACAGGGTGATGGTTGGATCATGCCAATGGTGGTAGGGGCCGGGCCAATAGACGGTCCACTCACCTGTTTGTCGGTCATGAGTTCCAGCAGGAGGAGCAGCGAGGACCGGAAGTGCTTCTCCCAACTGGTCACCGATTTATCGCGGATCACTCGCAGAAGTTTCAGCATCCTCGCCGGGGTCGTGTCCAATCTGAGCGAGGACAATGTGTACGGTATTATTGACTAAAAGGACCCAAGTCTACCGCACAATCTCCACAAACCTGTCTGGTGGAGAACGCAGATCATTCAAGGCGTCGGCAAGAAGGTCTCTTTGCACGTACGATTCTGAAATAATCGAGACCATTTAAAATGTCTGACTGGTCAATAAAATACGCAGTGAGAAATCTTACTCTCTGTCCCAACTCCATTGCTTCCATTATGCAAATATTCTCGGCTGCCCTGATTTTAGAATAAAGAAAGAAATACAAATAAGAATAATCGTCACCTGTAAGAATGACTTCGAACCACTTACATAATCCTTTCGCGGAGAAGTTGGCACCTGTTTCAACGACCCACTGTTGGAATAGTCGGAGGTCACCGCGATAGAGTGCAGTCCAAAATCCGGCCGCGGTATGAAATCAGACCCCATGCTTCCGCGTCTTCGGTGAAGAGAGGACGTAGAACTGGGTGTTGCAGCCTGCTGTACAGGTAAGGCGGCGTTACTGCTGGATCCTCGTCGGTGATTGGTCAGCGACTGCCTGTCGTTGTCTTGCCTCTGATTGGCCGAGGCGAGCGGCTGTCTGTTGCCTGTCGTGGATCGATACTTGGCTGGCTGACTGTGCAGCGGCTGTTGGTGTGTGTCGACTGAGTCATAGTTTATGGAGAGAGCGAGGATATCCGCGGTGGTTTGACGGATGAAGTTGTCCACCTCGTGTGGTGACACGTTCGAGTTGGCCACAGGTTCTGGAAGACTCGGCCTGACCACGGGCTTCCTGGAAGGTTTCAAATTATAGGAAATCATTAAATAGATCGATAACAACGTCGGATGTATTGTTGACCTCTTACTTTCTTTCACAGGACGTACTTCGACGTGCTTTGGTGATGGATCCAGTTAGCGGCGTGCCGGGCGTGGTGGAGTAGTTCTGAATTGCCTTTTGAGCGAGTTCCTGGTAGTTATGCGGCAAGGAAGCCACCAAAGTTTCCATGGCCGAACTGTTCAGGTCGAACATCTTCACTAGCAGGCGTGATGCCGTCTTTAGGAGGGCGGAGAAGGTTCAAATTGCTTTAACACGGCTTATAAATAACACCAGAGTTGCTCGATAATAACAGCAAATAAGCCGTTATTATCCTGCAACTCTGCCGTCATTCGTTTATTATTAAAACTATGAATAACTACTACTTAAACTCACCTTTCTAACTTCGAGAGATTTGGCCTCAATAGTCCAAGAAATGATGCAGGAGACGGCCTTCTTTACTTCTGGTCCAGGTCTGGTGAGCACCCCAGGACTCAATAGGAGGGTCAGCTCTTTGATAAAGTTGAGTAGACACACCTTCATTTTGAGGGTGGGAGCCTGGCTGGGGTCCTGCGTCAACTTGCAGCAAAACTGGAACTGAAGATCCAGCGGAAAGTGGGACCTGGTTGGAGAGAGGTTAGGATCAATTAGTGTAAAACACTGATTTATCTGACAACATTAAAACACAAACCGAATCACGAGGAGTGTATCCTGAATCCTCTTCTGACTGCTGGCCAACACGTCGTTGCCCTGTTTGGTGAGAAGACGAACTAGCAGGGTGTAGAGCCAGTCATGAAGAAAGGCATTGTACTCCTTTATGAAAAGTTGCAGAGTATCCATAAAGAGAACCACGATCTGTGACAATGGAGGAACCAATGAAACCATGAATAATTATACGTTATACCAGGGTACCATTATATCGAACTTATATATTTATCTTATTGTTAAACTTATTTGTTGTCCTAAAATAGAATGCACATGCATATAACTTTATAAAATATTGTACTAAACATTATATTATTTTAGAGTCTGCATATAACTCTATTAAAAAAATTAATTACGCTTTATTTAATAAAATTATGTCACTATTAAATAATATGTAAGTAGTAATATATCTACTACTCACGAAATGAGTTAGTAGTATATCACATGTCTCAATAAATATGTGAATTAATTAGTGTCAACAACTAAATTAATGGCAGTATTATTCTTAGACGTCATAACTAATTAATATCACATAAAACGGTCAACCAGACACTAGTTAAAACGGATCTTGGCGCAAATGAAACCGTCACATAACGTGGGAATGGAATCCGATTGTTTTGTATAAGAAATTTTTGCGCGAATCCGATACTTGCGACTGATGGCAATCTACTGGAGCAAACGAACTATCTAAAAATTTACATGTTTTTTACTCTCATTAATCAGACCATTGCTCTTACTAATTGGCATATCCTCTTAAGCTTCAGAGTAAAGAAGTATGTTGTTGATTGTGACGAGGTAATTATTCTAAGTAACACAATATGTATGGTATAGATTTGATCCAGCCCGAAATTCAAAGGAACAGACGAGCAGTTCACAGATAAACTTTACAGACTTTCAAGATAATATTCACGATGGGGGGATGACAGTTTACTACAGACAATTTGCAGAATCATGGCTCCTCACAATCAGAATACATTAATACTAGGACGCGTGTATGTACTTTGTTCTTCATGTCAAGGTTTAGTTTAGTAAATATTTATAAATATGATGCTTAAATTGGAATATAAAAGGACTTCAGACTAAAATTTGACAATTCAAAGTAAATAAATACCAGGAAATCTAAATCGGAGGCAGCTTTTAAAATATTTATATCGTTGAAATGGCAAACTGTTTCATAATATTATACGAACGGTTTTTAAGTTTTACTTTAACATTGGACATGCAAAATGGGAAAGCAGGGTTAACTCACCTTGCTTTGCGAAACATGAAAGAATTTGGTGAAAACCTCAGTCAGCTGGTTGATTTCTTTGGGGCTAAATTAACAAATCGATGCATTGATAGACACAAGCAACAACCACTGGTATCGAAAGTGAGGCGGGTGAGACTTACTTTAGAGACTGTACCGGATAGAGTTGAAGATAATTGTTCAAATTGACGAAACCAGACTTTCTGTCGGTCCATTGGCCGCTGTTGAGTTGGGCCACGATTTCAGTGATATTCTATTCGAGAGAGAAGAAGAAGAAAGAGATGGACAGACAGACAAATTAGGTAGAGAAGATGACGTGTTCTTCATAGTAACTGTGAAAAGGCGGCTTCAATAAATGAAACACTGTTGAGAGCTCGGAGCTATAATAAAGCTACAATGTAAAGCTGTAATGTAGCTACAATAAAGAAGTTCTAATCATATATTTTAACAGATCTTAAAAAGTAACTACATACAAAAATGTTACATCATTGATATCTAGCTAAAGGAAAATTATATTTAAAACTAATTGAAGTGACTCAAGGAGGCCAACAAACTAGTGTCGAATTAAAACTATAGCACAGAAACTTCACTAGGCTCAAGATTAGGTAACTTACTTTATCAGTAAACCCATTCTAAAATGAAAATGAAATCTACAGCTAAATTTGGTTAACCATCTTCTAAAAACAAAAACTACAAGTTCAACAATTTTTGGGCATAGTATATTGATTGTTGTTGCTTAGAATAACCATTATTAAATGTTTATAACTCACATCGGTAGAGAAATGACTGGAACCTCGCGAGGAACACTCCGAAGTAATGGAAGATGTCTCACTCATATTGTCATCAGAATTGAAACGATCGTGAAGTCGAGGATTACGAAACAACTGTAAGAAAAATTGAAACATCATTTTCAGTGGAATTCAATTTACAGACGTTATTACTAGTAACATACTTTTTAGAATAAATTTTAATCGATAGAAGATAGCGTGAGATGAACTAATGTAAAGAACGCCAATAAAACCAAATGAATAAGTACAGAACATGTTGTTATTTTCATAAACATTAATCTATCCCCATTCTGTATCGCAACATTCATGGCAACATCCACACACAGGGAGTGACGAGCAGACATTGAAAATCGATAATATAATAATGTATCCTAGAATCGCTACCAGGATGAATTACGGAGTGTCACAGATAATCACGTGGATCGAACAAGAAGTTGTGATAATTTTAGGGGAATAATTGAGATAGTAATCCAATCATTTGAAAGACTAGAACAGGAAAACTTCGAGGTTGAGTCCCTCCGAGCGTTGTGTTGTAAACCTTTTTATTCATCTTGAAAAAAAGTGTGACTATTCCTCTTTACTGAGAACAGAATCTCTAAACATGAATCATTTCTGGTGAATATTAATTATAGCTGCTCAATTTAAAGAATAATTAAACTTGACACGACCCCAAAACCCTTTATAGTAATAAATAAGTTCTTCAACGTAAAGCATTTAAATATATTATGTAATTTTAAATGAGGAATCCAAACACTCTACATCAATTAGAAACTGGTTAACTTCAACGGACAGTTTACCAGATGAATTAGAAACCACATTTGATGTAAATTTTCGTATAAATGAATTTAATCAACAATTTAGTGCGACTTCAAAACTAAAAAAATATTTCATAAAAAATGTAAAACTCAACATTTCATAATCTATTTTGAAGAACAGAATGATATTAAGCATTTCTGGCAGTAATTTATGTTTTTATTGCATTTATTACTAGTACATAAAATTCGTCAATTTGTCAATATTTCGTGAGTATGTGTAATTAGCATTTTGATCTAAAATAGTCAGGAATGGGTGCTATCTGGGTCCTACAACATATAATGATTTATAACTTAGGTTTTATAAC
>JAUZNC010035703.1:0-19155 GCA_034780395.1 Vannuccia rotundouncinata
GAGAATAAATAGCCACGGGCTATTAGCCTCTGTTATGTAACCCAATTCAAAGTTACACGTCATAAGAGTCAAAAATCTAGAAAATTAAAACTAATTTTATAATAATAATATCCTATTTTTAAAATATTTCTGGGCAGGACCCCCTGACACCCGTCAAGTTGGGGTCCCAAAATACCTCAAAATTATGCCAAGAAATGCATTCTAAGGTCTAAAATCCCAAAAAATTTCCTCACAAGCTTGGATTGTATAGGCTTGCTCCACAGGCCGCTTGCCATAAATTCAAAATCTAAACAACCCCCCCCCCTTTACCAAAAGCTGTATCCACCTCTGAAATTTAACAAATACCACAATAAATATCACATTTTATTCGCTTTACTAAAAATATTTAATAAGCTAAATACATGAAATTTTAATACATTTAATAATCAAAATATATCGACAACATGATGTTTACAGACAACATTTTTCCGTCAGATTTTTTTTACTATAGTAATAAGTTTACTACAATTTTATTATACAAATATTTTAAGTATAATGCTTGATACTCAAATTAACCTTAATAGGTTAATGTAAAAAAATTAGTATGTTTTAAATTATAAAAAAATCAAATAGTGTAACTTGACTCCGAAAGGCAACTCAGGGCCCGGCATGTAGCCTTTAGTACCTACAGTTCAGTGGGGGTAGTAAAATATCAAAACTAAAACATGATAACATTAAAATGTTACAATTAAAATTATAACATTAGTTGACTCTGCTTAATTTAATGTATAAGGGTACTTCGCTTGTATTTGAGTATTTACTGAAAGTGCCAAAACATATCTAATATAGGTACCTACATGATTTAAAAAATTCTATTTATAAGAGCGCATTCAATTTAGTTACTCCGCTAGGCTAATAAAAAAATTATATATTGTTTTAATGAAAATGAGTAATGTTAGTAAATGAGATATATAGACTCAAGGTAAATTGTTATTTATTTTTGTTTAGCCTATTTTTGTTCTGCATGCCTATAGTGTAACTAATGAGTAACTATTGTGTAACTACCTATATTGTGTAACTAATCGGATTAATAAGACAGATACCTGGTACCTATTTTTTGGCCTAACAAAACCATATAACACTGAAGTTAACTTAATTGTTAACATATATCTTCCCCAATTTTTGCTTTTAATCATGTCCCGACGTAAAGATCTCTCTTAAAGAAAAAATCAGATCTTAGAAAAAGTAAAAAAACCAACTTATTCTATTATCCATAAACTGAAATACTTTAAAAAGAATACTAAAGAATGAATTAAACCTTGACAAAAATACAATTCGTACAAGCAATGTGGCAAATATTGATGAAGCATTAGGATGTTCAAAATGGCTACATTATCTTTTCTATTATCTAGGTCATGATCTCTTAAATAAGTGTTGAGTATAGCTTAACATGGTTGGCGTCGCCATTTTTATATTGGGGGGGGGGGGGGCTACTCATGCCACCCAAACACTGTGTACCCAACAAAATATCTTAATATTTCCAAAAATGTATTTCTTTGTTAAGCTATATGAATAGAAGTGCTTTACTTAACTATGATTGATATTATAATTAAATCCATTAAAGATGCAAAACAAAATGACATGTACATTGATTGAACAAAAATCTTTACAGTTGTCTGCAAGAATATTTTATTTGTTTTTACGGAAAGGATAATTGTATAAAAACTAGTCTTTTGTCAAAAACTGGGTAAAAACCGACATGCACTTAATTAATTAAACGACAAGCATTTATTATTGGGGGCCGGGGGCTATCGCTTCCCAGCCCTGTATCTATAATTCTATAATAACTGTGTGTAATTCTTAATTAAAACTTATGTAATCCTTCCAGTTGTATTGATCGCTGTTTCGCCTACTCACGCGCTATATCTGTACGAAGTGGACTCAACTGTTTACTCTTATATTCATTTATCATTATTATTAAATACCTGTGATAATGAGGTTTAACCTCGAAATAGAAGGTTCTTTAATTTAGTTTATTTTCCTTTAATTTATAATAACAGCATCTTCGGTTTTCACTTTCATTCTTCTATTCCGATGCTGCGAGAGAGCCTTATATATTTTAATATTTCTGAAACTAAAAATTATATTTCCTTTTAAAATTAGCATAACATAATTTATTTAATTATATATAAGTTTCTGCAGTGCACTGATATAGGTACGCATACGTATTCAAAGAAAGTTCTTACTTCTATACGGTAAACAGTAATACACAAATTTACAATACTAAAGATAAAATTCTTGAATAAAGTAGATTGTGATATTATAGACAGGCATTTGTTTAACCGCAAACAAACATAATGCCAAGGGTACGTAGCAACACTGGATTGTAAAAATTTATCATCGGCATTGTAAATTTGTTTAATATTGCTGACAGGTTTTACATAGAGCTTGGTACTTTCTTTACTTACTTATGTATTTCAAGGCTCTGGATGAACTTAATTATATTGTTTGAGTCAGACTCCCTCCGAATAAAGTGTGTAGTTATAACTATTAATATCATAAAAACTTCCATAGAAAAGAATTGTTATAATTATAGCATATACGACAATAAAGACTCATAATATGTATTAATTAAAACAACTTACCTGTGGTCTACTTTACAATTTTATCTGTAAAATTATAGGCCAAATAAATAAGATTTCACCATTTTCGGTAAAATATTAATTAAGGTTACAGATCTAGATCAATATTTTTTCGAAATCAATGGCAGAAACATAATCCTGTGTTGCTGCGTGAAGACGTAAAACTTAATAAATCTTACTATCTACTGAAGTTTTAATAGAGAGCGTAGCGGAGCGATAACATGCATGCAAAGGTCATGCATTACACTAGTAAGCATGCTTTTACATCGTATATCTCAAGCTTTACACTCAAGCTTTACACTCCCCAGACATCCCTTCATTTGTATTCTACAATGCATTATGTAAAATAATAAGATATACCTACCTATACCAATGATTCTTTTTAAAACAAATAAATAATATTATAGAAGGATTTTATGATGGCAATATTTGTAAACTTGTTTGGTAACGTATTTTGGAATAACTTTTTAATGGATGCAAACATAAATTATTTATTTTTTAATATAGTTTAATCTACAACATATATTTTAGTTAAATGTAATAATTGAATAGTTTGAAAATTTTAATAAGTGTAAAATTCATTTTAACTTATATCAATAATACAAATAAATCATAAATTCACAAAAATAGACAAATCCCAATTCATACAGAATCATCACAACTAAAATGACTTTCAATTTAAAGAAAAGAAAAAAACACACACGAAGCTAAAGAAGTTCGTCGAAACTGTTTTAATCATCCTTCTTGTCGCAACGTTTGCTATCTTTCTAAGAAATTTAGACATATAACTTTGATAAATATATTATAAAAATATAATATTTTTTCGGATTATTTTTATAATACAATATCTAATGTTTCTGGAGAAGCATGTCGTAAAATTCAGTATTTACTGTAACACACTAAATATAATAATTAACCTTTGCTTTTATAAATTTTGCAATACTCTGACGTATACAACTGATTTATTTAATAATGATTTAATTTTAATCCAGAAACGTGACTAAATTTCCGAAGTATTTATACGGTAAATTTTTAATTAGAATTGTAACCTCAAAGTATTTGTTTTGATATTTTTTCTAATATTAAATTAACTTTAATAAAACTGTTACTATTTAAATAATAAAGACATTTTTTGTAAACATAAAACAATAGTAATTAATTAATTATCAGTCGGTGAGTTTTACAACCTGTATTAAACCAAAGTAAACAAGACAGATATCCACAATTAAATTATATAGTTTGAAAAAGGTATTAAAACAACAAAAGAATAGTTCTCAGTGGTTTTAAATATGATTTTTTATTATATATATATATACATTATTTTATAATATTTATTACTTATCCAGACATAAGAGTATAAGTATAAATTTATAATGAATAAATCGATGTATTCACAACCAAAAGGAGATTCAATACATTTGAAGAAATAATATGATACAATATGAAATATGTAGTATCATCCAGACTTTTTATTTTGTTGACGAAAATATTCTTCCAGCCTTTTAGCATATCTTTTATAGTTAAATTCTCGAAGATTTATCTGAAAATAAGAAGGAGACAGTTTAGGACGATTTAGAATGAAATAGTTAGAAACACATGAACAATGAAACTAATACTGTTATACAAACAATTTATTCTATATTATTAGTTTTAAAACTAGAATTCAGGTTCCCCAATTTTAAAATCTTTTGAATGCTTTATACGACATTTCTGCTTTTTATAAATACACCAAAAACTGGACATAGGAATAATTAATCGGCAATCGTATTGTCGCAAAAGATTTTAAGATGAATAAAATTGGAAAAGCGCATTAAAATTCTCTGAATATTTCGGTATTCTTTGTTCTTCAATTAAAAAGAACAGTTGCACCGTTTTACCATTTGCACGTTTTAATAAAATTAATTATTTAAATAAACAAAATTTCAATGGCTTATTCTAAAAACAATTTTGCTGTTTCATTTGCAGATGACTAGTTCAACCTTCTGCAGATGTCTTTTTAAAATAAATTCAATTTGAATATAAACATCCAAAATTTTATTAAAAATAGTCCAGTTGTTAAAATTACATTTAGATCAATGTATTGAAAGATTGCATTAATAAAATTATGTTCAATTTAGCAAAATCAATATGTTTTAAAAAATAATTTAAAATATTTCTGAAGTAGGCTGTAAAAAATTTCTATTAATTGACGCCCATAAAGTCGGATAAATTTGTTAAAAAATTAAAAAAAAACATATTTGCACGTTTGCATCATTTATCGACACTCATTATAGAAACTTCTTTATTATAAAATAATAATAATATTTTAGTAAAGTAACTTCTATAATTAAAAAAAGAAATTTCTAATCAATAAAATTTTTAAATGAGGTCAACTTAATTATACGTATAATATGACAAGTGTTGTATATTTACATTTAAATTTTTTACTGCACAGGAAGATCCACAGGGATATATATTGGCACAGAAAACACAATCCGTGCCATACCTTTGCTCACACTGTTCGTTGTAAAAGCAACTGTAGCGCACGGAGCAGCGGACTGTGTCAGAATATACCCACCTCTTCGTCCGCGCGGACTCGAGGGGACTCAAGTGAACTGAAACGTTGAGAACAAGGTTATGGATAAAAAGGGACTCAATTGTAAATACAAAGTATTTGGTATATTTTTTTACTACTTTAGTAGTTGTTATATACAAAATTGTTTCTATATATAGAACTCAAATTTAAGGTTCTTTCATGTAAACATTAAACAGAAATAATAATTTAAGTCCAAAAGTATGCGTCATCTTTTTGAACTGTTTATTTGTGATTATTTTATTGTTTTAATTTAATAATATCTCAAAAAATGCAAATCTTTTACTTTAATCCATATTTGGAAAACGATTTGTTTTCGGTTTAATAATTTATAACTTATATAATATTAGTTTTTGGGAATTTTTTCAATTTTAAAAGTGTCATAAAACTGGTCGTCATGTGTGATTTCCAATTCCGCTTGTAAGTAGATTCTGAGGAAAAGCATAAAAATTTGGAGTAATGTATCAAACCTTTCTTTGAAACAGCGACCAAAACAGTAAAAAATCATTTTATTTTTATGTAAAATTTGGTCACAACAAGCAAAACAAATTTCTATTTTACCGAATGAAATAAAACAATATATAGTATTACATTTCAAATTTATTTTGAAAATGAATCGGTTTGGTTTAGTTTAAATTAATTAACAATATTTTATAATAAATATAATGTTTTTCTTTTTCTTTTTGTACTTGTTATGTACTAAATGGATTTCTTGAATAAGCCGGTAAATCTTTTTGATATAGTCATATTCTCGATGATACATCCGAATTTACAAATTCTTTTTATCAAGATTGCAAACAAACAAATAATAAGGAATTTAAAAGGGAACTACCAAAAAGAATAAAAAATATCGCTAGAATTTGATTTTATAATTTAATGAATTTAAAATTGATAGTTACAAAAAATGAATAGAATAGAATTAGTATCCATTTAAAGAAATCTTTTGAAAAAGGGAAACTGTCTTGTCAAAAGTATTTAGTTATTTTGTCAGTTTACAGTCAAGATATAAAACTGATCAATTAATGAAATGACAAAAGTCAAATTTTGGAAAATGGTTAAGGTGTATTTTAATCATGACGCACTAAATATTGATTTCAAATTTGTACTTAATTGTCACAATTATGACACATTTAAACTTCAGCCTGTGAATATGCACAACAGTTAAATACAAAATATTCCCAATAATGAGGCTATAACATAAATGTTTTATCTCAGACATCGTAATTGAAACCTATTCTAAAAAATCCATGCCAGATTTACAAAAGAAACGGTGGAACACAATGTAGATAGAGCATGCAATTAACAAGGTATTATATAGATTTTAATGTTTTTATCCAACATTTAAGTCTAATTTTCCTATCACGCAATTCACACAAATTTCAATTTTTGGTGAGATAATAAAATGTGAAAAAAGTAGATGTTAACTCTCATAGCGTGTAACTTGATAAGTTTATTAAAAGTAAAAAAGAAAGAAATATAACATTTTTCTAACTACTAATTACGCGCAATATTTAAAGGAAAATGATGAAAAAAACTAAATATAATTAAAATTTGTTATTAACTCAAATACCTTCGAATGTGCGACTTGCTTTGCTGTAAAACTTAAGGTTAGTTGTTAATTTTAATCAAAATTAATACGACAAAAATATAAACTATATATTATAAAATCTATAAGGTCCTTTAAGATTTTAAACGTTCATTCGGAACAACTTAATTTTGCATTATAATAAATGCTTCAATGTATTTACTAATTAGATTGTCATAATTGTCAGATCTTTTTTTACCTTGCCTTTGTTCTTTACATTTTATAAGCGAGATCTTGTCTGATCATTAAGCGGAATCTTAGCGACCGAATTTTCAGTCTGTAAAAAATAAGAAATATAATAATTGAAGACTCCGAAAATTTCGAAAAAAATACCCGAAACCATCGAAGATAACATCTATTCGACTAATATCTATTTATATTTACCTGATATTATGATTGAAACATTAATTAACTTCAATATTGAGATATTAATTTCACCTTAAATCTCACAAAATATTAGTCACACAAACTAGAAAGTCCATACACAGGTAGGTATATAAATAGCACAAGGTATATATAGACGAATAACAGAAATTTTCGATTATAGCCGATATTGAAAAAAAGGTATTTTATATCATATCATTGAAATTGTTTGAAGACACTTAATTATTTATACTTTCAATTGATGGATCTTGAAAAGAAGACCGCTTTAAATTTAAAAATATTTAAAATTCTGAAAAGAATTAGCGAAACTAAAAATAATTCAGAATCAAATAAAAATACTCTTAATAAAAAATATTTCTCACAATATATCAAATTAATTATTTTTTTATATACATGCTGTATTATAAAGACCAATATGTTACTGATATTAATACAATAAATCATATTTCAAAAGTTACAAAGAATTTTTATAAAAAAATAATTTCTCTAACACAATATAATCAGTCATTTTATTAGGATTGAAAATCAACCAAAATGTTTTGAAATAGTAACATCATTTCTTTTTTAGTGTCTACATATTTACATACAATTTTGATAAATGTTAAATTGTGGACCAATTTGAGAAATGTGTGTGACTTGAACAAATTAATGTAGCACGCCAAATTTTCATTACAAATAATCAAAATCTATTACTAAAAACGTAAATTAAAATTTTTGTCTAGATATTCCAAAAATAATCATTACGTGTCATATTTAAACTAATGTCAATTAATTTTATTTAATTATACAAAATTAATTTTTAATACTATTAAATTATCATTTTACGAAAATAAAACAATTTTTAGTCTTTTTTATTCTGTTGTTTCTGTTGTATATCCTATACGAGAATATTTTATTGAATAAACACGATTTAGTTAAAATAATCACTTTTCTATACTCTAAAATATGTATTTTGTTGAGAATGTATTATTTACAGTACGTAAAACCATCAAAATAATCGATTACTGTCAAGGGTGGCAGATTATCTTTGTATATTCAGAAATTAATCAATTAATTATTAACAGTAAGCCACCTTGGCAGGATCCGTAATATATAAATTAATATACATCCCAAAATAGAAAAACAATGAACTATTTTATATAATTAAGTTTTAATTAAAAATGTAAATATCTTTGTCAAAATGTATCTTGAAGGTAACAAATTAAGGGTATTTGCAGTTGATGCAAGGTTAAACAATTTTAAGGGTTAATTTCAATTAAAAATTAATCTATATTAATTTGTTATTTAATAAAATAATTATATAATACAAATTAATTTCCACTTATCAGTAATAATCAAACATCTTTCTAGCTGGAAATGAAACATTGAACTATTGAAAAACCTTTTAAATAACGAGAGACGACCAATGACTATTCTTTTTTTAAACTTTTTTACTTCGTGAAAATGAAAATATATCTATATTTTTCGATAAGACAAAAAAACTATTGTTATTTGATGGATCAGAGAAAAAGAATCAGAATCAGAAAAAGACATCATACATACAAATTATTTTACACAATAGAGTATTTTTTTGTTTTTGAAATAATTTTCAATTAAAAATATAACTTTTGTAAATATTTTAGAGTTGGTCTTAGCGTGATTAGTAAAAATTTAAGAAAATGAATAAGTCTGGACATGTTAGAGCGAATAAATTATTTATAAAAAAAAATTTGATGCGAACTTTCGTGAACTTGTTGTTAGTGAAAATATTTATATATAATAAGTAACAAACCGTAGGAAAGAATTTTTAACATGAATTAATAATTAAAAAACTCACTTTGGGGAATTTAATAGTGTTTATAATAATGATGAAAACATTTTAAACATATGTCGGTGTAATTTATAAAACAATATTGTAACGATTTGAAGATAAATAAAAGATGTGTAAAACATTTTAATGCGATATTTCAAAAATAAATCTTTTAGAATTTTTTAGAATCTTTCGAAAAAAATTTTAAATTAGTTTTCCAATAATTAATCGTATTTTTAATTCAGTGTACAATAATGTATTTAAACATAAGCCACGTAAGTGATAATTTATAACAAAGAATAATCATTGTAACAATATACAATACATGATTTTAGAGAAACGCTTTATATTTGAAAGAAAGAAATTATAAAAAAGGTAAAGTAAAACTTGTTGACAATAATTATAGTGAGAGCTATTTAAATAAAATTACCTTTACAATTTCAGACGAAACAAATAAAATAATTTGTAAAATAAGAATTCGTCATTAAAAACATAATACACTTAGTATTGACTTTAAAAAAATAATAATAATCATATTTTTGGACAACAGAATACAAAACACCCCAAATCCGAAACTGGAAAAAATATTATAAAATGATAAATTTAAACTCAATAAATACAACAATTTGGCTAAAGTAATACAGTCAAATTTAAATATGTCCATTAAATCTAATAATATAGACAAATAATAGAAACACTTTTGTTATAGACCATTTTAGATAAGCAAAATGACCCACATGGGAGTTGTAAGAGGATAACCAGATTTTCCTATCCAGATATAAAAATCGCTTATTGAATTATCTTAAACGTCGGTTGCTATCTGTTAGTCAGTGTAGTGTATTTTCAATCGTTCAAAGCCCTGGACGAATTCTTAGTCTTTCAATCTGTTACAGAGACATAAAATATGGCATCTGACAAAACCCCACACATTTTCAAAACGGCAAATTGTCACTAATGATTACATATGACATATTAACAAACATTCAATATTGATTTTTTCTATATTCATTAAAAACTGGTTCATGTAATACAGCAAATAATTAAAAATACTAATAATAAAATTTAGCTAATGAGATTTTTGTTAGAATCTAATTTAAAAACTTGAAGTTTATATTTATCTTTTTGTTTTATCAATTAATTCTATATTGACTTTAATTTTAATCACAGCAATTTAAAACTAAACCACTTTCAAGACGGACTAAAATTAAATTAAATTAAAACGGGGGTTGTGCTTAGACCTAAGACTATAGTCAACCTATTGTAGTTGAAAAATAATTGGAACACATTTAAATGATTTAAAATAAATTTCATTAAAATAGGAAACCAGAGCAATTATAAAACATGTTAGAAAATCGAGAGAAACTTACATGACTTAAATTTGGAGTAAGTAATTAGATTACATTACGTAATGAGATAGTGCACAAATTAATTCGCGATAATTAATCTCAATCAACTTAACAAAAATAACGAATGGAAATGTGAAGATAATTTATTTTTTAACTTGAACACGAGCTAAAGAATAATTATTAATTAAGACAAATTAATGATTGCACTATAGTTAGAATATTACATACTAAAAAGGAAAATAAATAACAGTAATTATGATATTTAGCATTTTAAAATGCGAATTAGTAGCGTCCTTTAACGAAAATTGGTTATTGATATTGGATAAGTAATAAAATTAAAGAGGCTTCTATTATGATTGCTTTCAATTATATTAAGGTTTACAAATTTAGAAATACTTGTACTTTAATTATATATAATTACATTAATTATATACCTTATTGAAAAGTCCAAAATATATCATTAACATGCTTACATTCTTACATGCAAGATGCTGAAAAATAGTTTAATAAAAAGGTGAAAGATTATAGAATTTATACAGTGAGAAATCATTTACAATGTGATGTACTTCATTATAATCTTTAATGAGTTTAAAATAGAACAACTTGATAAATTTGAACAGTTAATCTGTTAAATTTTTCGATATCTGAATATAACTGTTCTCGATTTTATCGAAATTATCTTTTGTTGTTGCGAAAAATGTACAACGATGCAAATTTTTAAAAATCGCATCCACAATTTTCTGTTCATGTACTCGATATGATCGCGTCGATTGCTCATGTGTGTATAGAATAATGTAAAGTGCAATCCTCTATCTATTTTATTATTATAATTATCATATTAAGTGACATCTTGCTAAAAATAGAATGCTAATAAATAATTGATTATATGTACATCTCTTGACAGTTTCAATTTAGTTGTTACCCATTTGTTTTAATTAGAAAATGTTGCGTTTATCATATATATATAGATTTGGAAAAGCAAAAGTCTTTAATTCAGTAATGATTATTAAAAAAATATTACTATCTCCCACGATAATATTGTGTTATAATTAAATATACAATACAAATAAATTGACTAATTTATCGAGGGAATACAACGAGCCTTTTTCAAATGTAGATTTTTTGTTTTAATATTGTCTAAAATAATATTTTCATTAACATTAATTTAAAAATTATTTTTTTAAATAATGAAAGATATTCTATAGGAAACTATTATTTAAAAATATATATATTTTGTAAAAATAGAAAGGTTAAAATAATTATTGTTTAGATATTTAATGTTTATAATGAACTTTCAATAATTTTATAACAAAATGGTTACAAATAAAAATGTTTATGGTATTTATTTATTTAATTATGCTTAAAATAATTGTCACACTTTTAAATAAAATTTTTTTATTGTAACTTTTGATAAATAAATAAATAAATAAAGTACACAAATAATAAAAAATTAAGCTTAATTGTTCTGCCACCATTTGATTATATTTATACGTTGATGAAATCGTTAAATATTTAAACATACACTTATATGTTGCCTTTGACGTGTTAAGCGCTATGTTCTGTCTTTTTACATGTACATATTATATTTTACCTTCAAACTGCTTCATTAATTTTCAAAAATAAAAATTTCTAGATTGAAAGGATACAACCGAAAAATTTCTAACAATAAAACAATAGCAAAATGTTTCTGTCGGGAAAAAATACTCCCTTTCCTTGTGTTTATTTTGAACTGAAAAGGTCTTAGATATGAAAAAGTATCTCTAAAATTGATTCCCGTGCGAAAGTTCAGGTATCTAGGCGGCTGACTTGACTCTTTCAGATCCGATGTTTTCAGGTCGATAGCATTTGGTAAAGTTGAAAGTTACTTAATAGTGTCTCGCTCTAAGATAATGGTCGCTAAAATAAACTGCTCCGAATTGAGAGAAGATTATTTTTAGGACCAATACAATTGAATTAATACAAGATTGCATTAAATTATCCAAGCCGAAGACCTGACAACAAAGTCTTTTATGGCTTAGTGGGAGATAGGACAATAAAAGCCCGATTATGTGTGAACTCCTTCGGAAAGGTTGTGCTTATCAGGAAAAAGGAAAAGTTTTCTAAAAATATTCTCACCTTAAATAAATCTTCTGTTAGGCAAATAAAATGATGTTCGAAGCAGTTTTTATAAGACTGCGAAAGTATGAAAATAGGAATAGTTGTTAATAAAATTGTGCCATTTAAAGTATTCAAGTATAAAAATATAGAAAATACAATAAATTACACTAATAAAGTTAATAAAGCAAGTTAAGGACCTTCGATTCATTTTCATTTCTTGTATTTTAAGCGATTATTTTTACACAGAGAGTGTTTTTATATTACTTTATTGCATTTTGTATAATTATATTATGTGCCTAACTGATACACTTTTTCATATTTGATATTAAAGTACTATATTATAAAAATTTTAAAACTAATAAATTACCTCATTAAATGCACTAATTTTGAGAGAGTTATTAGAATCAATTTTGCAAATTTATGACATCAATATATTTCCTCATTCAATTCAAATAAATCTAGAAAATGATTTAATTTGATTTTCTTTTTGTAATTAATTTTGGAAATAGCTACATATATATAGGACATAAAACCTCAGATGCATAAAATTAGTTTACAACAGTTTCATATATTAATGCTTTTAAGGGGTTTGATTGATTACTTTTTTGTTAACTAAAATTAAAAATATTAAAAATTGTTGGAATAGTTTTTTGTAATTGTGTTATTAAATAAGAACCGAATTCAATTTTAATAAAAAAATAATTGTTCAAAATCAAATTAATTAAATACATATGTTTGTAATCAATTATAAAAAAATTTGGTATTTGTGTTATATATTTCAATTATTCAGAGTAAAACAGTTAAGTTGAACTAAATATCTCTTTTCCACAATATCTTAGTAGTTGAAAAATGTTGATATTACCGCGTCGTTGCATTGAATTTAATGAATACACTTATATAGAAAGAATATTTTAATCAATGAGGACATTCAGTTTAGAACATGTTGATAATATTTTATTATTTTTAAAATTAAGACCGTTGGATTTACCCAGAAATATAATAAACATTAATATGTTTTGAGAATATTTGTTGTTAGGTTTTTACACTGCTATGATTCTCTACAGCTATATACCTCGAAATCATCTTATATAAACGGTGAATAACGCACGGAATTTCAAAATATTTTCTTTGAGATGAAACTTTTAAAATTATTTAACTATTCATGCAAGATATGAGCTACTGTAATTTATCTATATTAAAAGCGAAACTTATCGATCTGAAAATAGACAAGAAGCTAATCTGAGAAGAATGTAGGTGGACTTATTTTAATTGTGATTAAGCGATATTACATACATTTTATACTACAAAACTTAACAACATAATTGTGCGGCTATTATTTTGAAGCTAATATACCAACCTATATAGTTTGTGGTCAATGTAAAAAATATATCTATGCATCTAAATTCAAGTATATGACGTATACTTCAATTGACAAAATATATTTTAAATAAAATATTTTATACATTCAGATTACAATAATAAATTAAATAATCAATAAAATATCTTTATTCTAGAATTTTAAATGATTTTAAAAACATTAAAAAACAGCGTAAATTGAAAAAAAAAACAGTTTGAAATTTTCTTGACATAACTAAGGCCGAGTATTTAGTATTGATTAAAAATTACATTTTCATATACATTTTTATATATTTTTTAAACAAAGCAAATATCGATCACACGTTTATTTGTAAAATACATCAATATAAATAGCAAGACACAATTTCTGTAGTTAAATGTATATCGATTTTCGCTGGTATTATCTATATAATCTATTTTCACAAATTACTTGGAATTAATATAACTTGAGAAATATATGGGTTTATAATAATTGTGAAATTAATAATGAAATAATTAATGTCTTAATTTGATTGCGTGGTTCAAAAAATAAGATTAATTAAATGAATTGTGATAATTTTTTAGTATATTGGAATGTCGTTAATTTCCGGAGGTATTTGAAAATTGATACAGCTGAATAATATCCCTTTTCATATCTATAATAAACGATTCGATATTTAATTTCTAGTTCAAATATATACATAATTAGTTATAATTATAAATGAATATTACAAAGAATATTTGATAATGACATTAATTAGAAAAAATCTATACTTCTAAAATGTAAGTCTTTGATGTTTAACTATTTGATGATTAAAAAACGGTTCGCTATTTTTGCAATAAATATATAACATTATGTAAACATTTTTTATAATTGTCGGACAGAGAATTTAAGCTAATTGACTTAAGCTAATATTCTAACAACATTTAGTTTAACACACTATGAAATAAAACCTAAGGAAATATAATTTTGGGGTGAAAAGTTTTGTTGCACTCTGATAAAAAAATATGAAGTATTATATTGTATAATTGTCCTTACAAACTTTACAAAACCAATAGAAAACTTGTAATTAAGTATTTCACGTTTCACATTAAACGTTCAAATATGCATAAATGATTAAAAACGGGAGAAATTTATCGAATTGAATTGCAATCAATGAAATACCAACGATTGATTAACTCTCCAATTTCCTAGCTGAAGGCGAAGAAAAATATCCGACCAGTCTTACAATTGAACATATTTCTTCACAAATTATTCAATTCAACCATGGTTTATCATAATGTTAGCCATTTGGATACTTAACAATTTTTTTTTCAAAAGATGTGCCAAAAGCATTTAAATCTTGCTAAAAGTGTTTGTTTACAAACCAAAACAACAAATTACTGAAATATGACAACGCTTCAAAAACAGGTGAAATGGTTTAATTCCTTTGTTAATCGAGGCAACTTATTTTATCCCTTTATTTAAATATTTTCGATAGATTATTTTAGTTTTGAATATTTAAAAACAAAATATAGCGAGTAAATATTTAGTTCAAACTGAATGAACAAATTCTCCAACTATGAATTTCCCAATCTAACCATGAGCCAAAAAATCAAAGTTTCACACCAACAATATACACAAACCCACTTTTTCTTCTAATCAATTCGCGATTTTTTTATTTATAGTCACAGATTGTTCCTTTTGGATAACAAAGATAAGTTTTCCTCATAGAAACGTCACGTTTAAGTTAAAATAAATTGCCTTCGTGTTAATTTTTTTACTTGGAAGATATAAAAGAGAAAATGATGTATACATCTACTAAATATTATTGCGATATATTAATTATTGTTGCTTACCCGAAATTATAAACAAGGTCACGAGAAACGTGCCAAATGTTCGATACTCGGCCATCAATCTGAAGTAAAAAAAAACTGAACAATAGTACTAGGCAATACGGTGTAATTTGGTCTTATTTGACTTCTCTTATCTGACGCCTACGACGAGCTGTTATTGGTTGAGACGGTTTAATCCAATCAGAATTGATCATTTAACCATTTTGTTAGTAATATTTAGAATTGGTTGACACATCTAATATAAACAGAGGCAAATCCACAGATGATCCTCAGTTATAATGTAGAAAATAATAGTTACAAAATAACCTTTTTTGTGTAGGCATGTCATATGATGTCATGTGTAGGTATTTGTAAATGACATCAATACACTATAATCAGTGATCGAAATATAAATTGCCCGATATCAAATAAATTTATTGTCGGGCAATTAATATTAATGTCTGATTTACTTGTCTGAAAAGGCAAATTACCATTTATTTAACTCACACATCAATTTAAAGTGATTTATTGTGTGTTGTTTGATTAAAAGATTGTGAAATCTGCGTTACAATTGCACATGTTAAATATTCATATATTTACAAAAAATCATTTCTTCTGACAAATTACAAAACATAGAAATCTATTTTCCCGATATTTAATAAACTTTTATTTTTATCTATTATATTTAAACGATATTTTATCGTGAAAAACCTTTTATCTAAGCAAAAGGAACCCAAAATCAAAATTTAATTTAATTTAATTTAGCTTAGATTAGTTTATTTCAGTTTAGTTTAGTTTAGTTTAATTTAGCTTAGTTTAGTTTAGATTGTTAGTCTATTTTAGTTTAATTTAGCTTAGCTTAGCTTAGGGTAGTTTAGTTTAGTTTAGTTTAGTTTAATTTAATTTAGCTTAGCTTAGTTTAGCTTTGTTTAGATTAGTTTAAAAGTGAAAAAGTTTGCTATTTGGAGTAAAAGATAGAAAATCTCTATTGACCATAAAAACAAACTTTTTTCTAAGCCCAGAGCCGCGTCATCTACACTTTCATTCAGAAATTTGGTATAATAGATTGAAAACGAATAAATTATTTATTTATTTTTTAAAAATTATTTTGTTACTTATTAGTTATTATTTTTTAATGGTTTTTGTTTTTTGTTTTCAGTTTTCAGTTTATTAGTTTTCGACCGATTTCAATGATTTCAATGATTTTGGACCAAAAAATGCGCAATTTTACTAAGGTTAAAAGAATGTCACAATAAAAGAATACTAAAGAGTCGAGTATCAACTCTACACCCCACTATAGTATGTACTAAACTATGTATTATATATATTTTTGTTATTATATTTTAACCATTTTAGATTTGTTTAATTGTGTCATTTGTATATTTTTATCTAGAAACTGTTTATAACATACATAATTGATTTATTTTCTAATTATATGTGTATATCCACTTTTGATGTTATGTATATTTAGTAAATGTACTAACAAATATATTTAATTTTAATATCTAAACATTTTTCGTTATAGAAAGTATTAGAAAATTATTTTAATTTTATATTTATACATAAAATGCAAATTTATATTATTATATAACAATAAAACTGGATAGTACTAAATATACTAAATTGATTTTAAATTTAAATAGACGTCGGAGAAATTTTGATCCCATTTGGTACGTTTAATTTTGTTATATACTTATTGAAAAATGACTTTTATTGTATATGTATATTAAATAAATGTCCGTTATACATCTGAAGATTATGGAATTCTGCGTGAAGTCATATACATTCATGTATCAAAATTGTCTCCACTGCAATCAACTATATACACATTTAATTAATTCCCAATTTTTAAAGTACACAAAGAGCTGTCAACTATCATTTATATAATTTATCTATTATATTATATTCTAATCAATCATTTTTATCATTATCTCACTGCGGATTTTGCATGTTTAAGAGAATTTTTAAGGTGTATTTATTTAGTTTAATTATTTAGTTTAACGTAACTATGTATGTGTATTTTCTATATTACTTAATCAGGTTTTTGATCAGTGTTTATATTATATTGCAACCAGTACTACTATATTTTACAAAATTTTAGTGTTTATACTGTTTTTGTCTACAAAATTTTCTTTATTTTCTTTATGGCGTTATCTAGTTATCTCTAGGTCACGAACCAAACTTTCTAGAGCACAGATTAAATAATAAATTTAATATTAAATTTTAAACGATGTCGTAAATGCGAAGAATTTATTGCTTTCTACCGTCTTTTGGATACCTACCTGCTTCTGACTAACTTTTGTTGTCTTTGCACTATTCTGCCTGCGGAAGCTTTCAGCAAGTATATTATTTGGAGTTAAGCAGAATGAGCAGTAATAATGACAATTCTTCAAACAATAAATTTATTGGCTCCAAGGAAAATTACGCTGACTGGTAGACAAATAATTGCATTCAATGAACGTCCAAAATCATACATATATGTATTCTATTAATTGAATAGTGGAATCTTACATCAATTTCAGCAAAGCGAACAACCTGTCATTGTTATAGCGGCTATCGTTTTGGTTACCTTGAAGACTGAGCTAAATTGACTTTTACAGTCAAATACATTTTTATCTGTGCCCTAGAAAGTTATGTTCGTGACCTCAAGGAAACTATAGACCACGTCTTAATTAAAATAAATAAAATCTTGTTGACAAAAAACCTTATAAACACTAAAATCTTGTAAAATATTCAACTACATCTGGCAATCAAAAAAGTTGTAACATTTTCCTCTTCTTTTGAATGTTGCAATAATTGTTAAAAAATGTTTTAGAGATAATGGGTTTTGTTTTAAATGTTTTGAATATTTAAAAAAAATTAAAAAATATAGATATGTATAGATTGTAAAACAGAAACACTTTATAATGATAGATTCAATACTCGAGAATTAATCGCTTCTTAATTTGTGTTATTTTATATAATTTCTATATTAAACTAATTATAGACCTAATTTTTAGTTTATTTGTAGAAACCCTTAATTCGATATATAGACATAGATTATATGTGAATTGTTTGAAAAATTGAAATTATTGCAAAACCATTTATTTTGTAGCCATTTCATGTCCCTATCAAAAGTAAAAGCTATAAAGTAATTATTATATTTAAACTAAAAAATTAAAAGAGAACAAAATTAGCTAATTTAAATGAAGTTTTCACTCACATTAACACTTAAAATAATTGCACTATTATAGACTGATTGAATTCTTTCATCTATATATTTAAAAAATGTTTGTTGCTGCTTTACTTTAATAAAAATGTTTAACCTCCCAAAATATCTTTTCACAACCATTTTCATAAATTATATTTATTAGTTTATTAATAAATCTTCAAAAATCGTTGCTCTTAATAGCAAATAGTTTGATTGTACTTTCAAGAAACCGAAAAATGTCCGCTTAACTTTTATTGTTCAAAAGTTGACACATTCTAATTAAATTTTCTATCGTTTGGCTTATCCATATTATGTAAACTTTATAATTATTGTTTTTATATTCATATATTATATTATATTATATTATATTATATTATATTATATTATATTATATTATATTATATTATATTATATTATATTA
>JAUZNC010035714.1:0-10626 GCA_034780395.1 Vannuccia rotundouncinata
TAATGATTCTAAATTTAATTAGAAATTGCTTTATTTCAATAAATTAATAATGAATAGACAACAAACTTCTAGATAAACTATAAACAATTTAAATCAATTGCAAATTAATTTAAAATGAATCGCAAATTGAAGTACACAATTAAACGTTAAATAAATTTCTATACTGTCACCATAGACATGACCATAGAAAAAAATCAATTTCTATAGGAAAAATAGCATTCCTTCGTTGGAAAAGCACATTTCAATACGAGGATATTTATTGATCCTCGATCGCATTACTTTTACAATTTCAGGAAAATAGCTATTACACATTAATTAACCATTGATATTGCAATTATTTTCAAATCAGTTAAATAGATACACATATATAAAGTTAGATATATTTTAAAGTCTGATTTGATTGATTACTGCAACAATTACAAATACAGAGTGAGTCACCCTTTTCGCCGAAATAATCAATATCTATGAAAAGCAATTAAACATAAATTAAAATTTTTAAACAGCTCCTTCTGTTAAACTTTAAATGCCAAACATCTATATGACAACATCTAAAAATAAAATAGCTACGTTAATTTTTTAACTTAAAAATGTATGGTCCAAAATTAATTACATACATAACATAGATTTTAATTATTTTAACTCACTCTGTAAAAGAAATAAATATAAAACAACATTACCTCTGGTTTTGGGTCAATTAAAACCTTTTAGATGGCTACTAAGCCAAAATCCGAGCGGAATAAAAAACCCAATGAAAGTGAGGATGATTCGGATGTGAACATATCTCTGGAAAATACTTTTTGTTCTAACAGTCCTCTCAGAGGTGAAGGCCCTTTCGGAAACACGATCGTCTTAAATGTAAGTGGGGAAAGATTCGAAATTGAAAGGTGTACAATCGAAAAATATCCCTATGTTCATCAGAAACTCCTGGACGACGTTTTCTGGATTGAAGAAACACAGGAGTACTTTTTAGAGCGGGACCCTGTCGTGTTTTCTTTTGTGCATTCGTACTTACACAACGGGGAGCTTCACTTGCCGCGTCATATGTGCGGGCCGTTGATAGAGCTGGAAGTGAATAGCTGGGGTGTTTCATTCGACTCCGACATCAAAAGATGTTGTGTGGATCAGGTGATTCAGTCTAAAAGTCACTCGCAGATGCTAAAAACCTTCGAAGAGGAATACCTGATCAAAGTACGCCGAAAACCACATTTTTGGATAAATTCTGACAAATGGCGCAGAATCAGTAAATATCTGTGGATTATGATCGAGACACCTCGATTAACTAACATAGGAATCGTCTATGGAATCATACAAACGATATTTGTTCTCTTATCCATATTTACTATTCAAAGTCCCGACACCATTTCTGACGAAATAATCAATATTGTGTGCACCTGCTACTTCATCCTGGACTTCATAATTCGATTTGTTTGTGCTGTAAGTTTTCAAGAATTTCTAAAGAATCCTCTCTCCTACGTGGATGCATTGACCATTTCCGCCTACGTCATCTGTTGTTATCATCAAGTTGGGGGAAATCTGTCACCAATCTTGAACATTAAATGTGAATACATATCCTTCATAATCGCGGTTAAATTGATACGGGCAGTAAAATTTCACCCTAGCCTGACCGTTCTATTCTATACTCTCAAGGTTAGCAGTCTCAATGTATTCCTGGCCATCGTCCTACTTTTAATGGCCATTATTGTCTACGGCTCTCTGGTTCATATTGTTGAACAGAACAAATTCAATATTACTGACGGACTCTACTGGTCAACAATCACAATCACCAGTGTTGGCTATGGGGACATTGTGCCGGAAACCTTTTTAGGTCGCTGTGTTGGGGTCTTCTGCTGTTTCACGGGAATTGTCATTTGCTCCCTTTCCATTCCTATTGTTACTGACTATTTTGGGTTGCTATATTCGCATGCGATGGTAACTCTGGACACTAATTCCTATCAATACAGGGACGAAGAGTAGCCAATATTCTTTATGGCTAAAAAAGCTGAGGGTATAAACTCAAGTGGGAAAACTTAAGAAGAGGATTAGGAATCTTTTTGGATAAATTTGGAAATATGAATTCCATTTTATTGTGAAAGTAATTTAATTAATTTGTTGTTAAAGATTACTGTTACAATTGTACATTTGAAATAATTTATTTGAATAATTTAAATAAAAAGTTGGGGTGAAGGTCGTTTACATCACCGATTATACAAAACACTCAAAACAAAAAAATAAAAAGATTACTGAAATAGCGCGATAAATTGTTTAATTGCTTGTTATAATTTTATATTGCGGATTTCTAGAAAGAAAATTAAAGTCCTTTTTTTAACGATTTAATTAGTAGAATATAAATAATAACAATAAATCTCTATATAATAATTTAATATAAAGAGAAAATAAAATACAAGAAAACATTTTTTAATAAAAAAATAGAGTGATAATTTGGATTATGGAATATCAGAGATAGTCATTGTGAAAATGTTAATAAATAAACAAATAAATATAAAAAAGTGACTAAATACTTATATGACCTTGTATAGTTTTAAATCTTTTATTTAATTGTCCATAAGAAGGAACCAGGAGCACTTTCTACTGACCAAACTTTCGATATTCACCTCTCGTCAATAGTTTAAAGTGAACTTAACTCCGTTCCATTAAATCATTTTATAATTTCCATCCAGTGATTTTTCTGTCTTTTGCGTATTGGAAATTTTCGGCAACTTCTACCCGGCGTTGAAGATGTGAAAATATTGTCAGATTTGATTAAGAAAAATTGAAATGTGGCATACTACCACGAAAATTCTATTTATTTCTGGTTTGAACATACTGTAATCTCAGCTTTGTTGCGTGTTAAAATGAATGAAAGTTTCAGTGGGTTTGTTATTTTTATTGATTATTTTTATTTAAACTGATTGACTGTGAAAGGTATAAGCTTTCGTTATTAGGGTGCTTCGATTTCCGTCAAAAAAAATAATTTAAAACACGACATTTTAAAGGATGATGCGGGTATATTAAGTAAATTTTTAAAATGGAAAAAATTAAAAGAACCTAATTGAATTTATAATTTTTTTATGTTATGAAAATTTTGCTAAACGAGAAAATGAAAAAAATATCTAAACAAATTTATAATAATCTGTGTAAAATAAATAAGTTGAAACAGTTTTAATGTCAGAATTATTATTTTCACATACAAATGTTTGACAAATTCAAAACCAAAAATTTACGAGCATGAAAATTATATTTATGGATTCACACATTTAGTTTACTTTAAATAACTTTTTCTTAAAATTTTGTAATATTTTTATTTAATTCATTTTAAACAAATGTGTTATTTATGTAGAATTTATCTACATATACCTTATATAAATAATTGATTTAACTTCTTTTTTCGTTATGCTCCTCTACATTTCATGATTAAAATCCGAACAGAACATGAACAGGCTAAAGATTATCTCGAAATTTGTAATCATTCCATTCGTTCCACTTTTTTGTTCTCTCTATTAGTAAAACTATGGATGAAGGTTAATTTCCTGTGCAGCCAATCAGAAACAATAGAAACTTCGGCCAATCAAAACAAAGCTAAATATTGCATACAATATATAGATGACGTACTTTGGCGTTTGAGTTGAAAGTTTATACTGAAAATGCAGTTTTTCACTGCTAATTATAGCGATCGGGAAAGAAGAAATATAACTTTTCTGGAAGAATATTCCATATTTTTAAATTTCTATCGTTATTTCGTATCATGGAGCATTCCGGCTTTAGCGGTATTTGGAATCATTGGAACTACAATTTGTCTGCTCGTTCTATTCCGAAGAAGAACGGCCCACCCTGGTGTGAAAGTCTGGTTCATTGCCTTGAGCATTACGGATCTATTTTCGCTGATTTTTGGACTTGGCATGCTGTACTTTTCCCACCTTATTTACATATTTCCACGGTACAATGTTCTGCCATTTCGAGATTTGCGACATGCGGATGCTTTCGCGTGCTACACTCTGTCCATGCTGGTGTACTGTAGCCTGCTTATGTCAACCTGGTTACAGGCGGGCATATCTGTAGTCCGGGTCCTGACAACTCGATCTCCCTTTAAGCGACGCGCTTACTTCAACCGGCGGAGCTCCAATATAGCCCTGGCAATTGTAATTATATCCTGCTTCGTGACAGCGCTGCTGTTGATTATCTTCACGATGAGTTTTGAGCCGAAGAAACACAAGAGTTACCCGAAAATAATGAGATGCACAGCAAACTCGAAAAACTACTTTTACAGCTCGCTTATTTTGAAGGTGGTTCTGCCCACAATATGTCTTTTATTTTCATCAATTATGATCACACGTAGCCTCCAGAGGTTCCACAATATTTTCTCCGAAAGTCTTGGTCAAGAGCACTACAAAGTCCTCAAAAGACGCATTCAGCAACGACAGATCTCTTACATACTCCTCGGCATGAACACTTCTTTCCTGCTATTTACGTTGCCTTTCGAGATTTTCAAAATCTACTATTATTTCAACCCAATTCAGCCGAGAAACGAGGAATTCTTTACCTATCGAATTGTCGACAAACTACTCAATATTTTGCTCTACAGCAACAATGCTACCAATTGGCTCTTCTACTTTCTCCTCGGGAAACGATTTCGACGGGGACTTTTGCAGCTGGTCAGCTTCCAAGAAGCCTTCCAATGCTGCCTACGATGTGTCTCTTTCTATCGAGTTCACACGTTTACACGGAGCTCACGTCATCATTTGCAACCGGTCCCCACGACCAGACGGAAATTGGGAGTCATTGGGGGCTCTCCCCACCCCACCAAACGGTCCCTACGCAACAACAATCCCCACAAAGCCTGCGAGGCTGGTGGAGACGAGAATGGGGAGCCCACTAGCAAACAGGGACTTGTGGGGAGCGAACACAATGGTCAGAATCAGAATCCGTCCTCCTCTACATTGAAGCATGTCCATTTTGATGAAATAAATGTGGACTTCTAAAGTAACGCAAAGTATAATTCAATACTTTTCCATTGATTATTTATCCACTGTACAGATTCCTCTCAGTTCGATTGTATTTCCTTTAAATTGACATAGTCTCTATTTTTTCACGAAGTTGTGTTTATTATTTATTTTCATGCCTTTAAGTCTATACTATAAATGTCATAGCCACGAATATATATTTTTATATTTTAAATTAATATTATCGTATATAAAAAACCAAGATAACTTATCTATTATTATTATTAACAATGTTTCCATGTATTTTTGTATTTATATCGTATACTAAATGTACAGTTATATCATAAATTGTACCAATCGTGATATATAAATATATAAAAATGATTTTTCTGTTGTAAATAAAACTTACTAATATATTATAAATGTTCATATTAAATTATTTTGGTCAACTTTGAATATAATAAAAATATTTCTAAAAGCTTTTATTCTTCTTTTTGAATATCAAAAATACAATTACTCCTCAAAAAATTAAGTATTTAAGTGTTTTAAATAAGTTTAAGAATTTATATTGATATAAAAATGAAATTTTACTTAAGCAATCTGGTAATAGGATTGTGACCATATGCGTGCGTGATATAAATATTTAACAAATATTATCTTGTTTTTAATTCATTTTCCTAAAATGCAAAACACACATTTTAATTTGCCGTCTTTATTAGATGTTGAAAACTATCACATGATTATTATCCCTCGCTTTTAATCTGCTCATTTTGGTAGTATAGCATCTCTTTCAAAAGGGGAAGATACTTCACTTTTTGGCTTCACATTTCCAAAAGCAAGGGAACAGAGTGAAATTGTAAGGTTGACGGAGGTAAATTTGTTTAGTTTTTAACTACATAGACCAATAATTTGGAACTTGTGCTCTGACGGTATAGAAATAAATGCCAAATTTACAAATGTTGTTTATGTACAGTCTTATATGCTAAAATTTGTAGCTGAAAGCAGAACTTACAACCTCAGGTAATTTGTATCTGCGGTTAACTTGTCTGCATAAAAATTATCATTCTGTATTCTCTCAAAATACACGAAGAATTCCAACCCAATAGGTATTAGTTTTTCTATGTATTTAATGATAGATAAAATCTTTTACAGTGTATAAGCTTAGTCGTAAAATAGTTTCCTGATTTAGAGAAGTTGAACATATTGTTTATTAAACTTAGACAATAGAACAATGGAAGTTAAGGACAATAGAAATTATAATATTTCACAAGTTAGATATCTTAATTAGAAATGAATATTCATTGACGCATTCTAACAGAAAAGAATTTTCGGAAATAACTTGATATGCATCTATGAATTTTCTAAATGTTTTAAAATGTGTTTTGTTTTAAAGCTTATATTTGTTTTCATTAAATAAGTTTGACAAAATTGCAACATTTTATTGTTTTGAGAATGTTGCGGTTTTTTCTGATTTCTGTGCACTAAAAATTCTGTTATAGACAATTGTTTTACGAATATTATGCTTTTAAATAAAATATATCAATACAAATGTTGATTTCAGACGTTTTACAATATATTATGCTTAATAAAGAACAAGTTTGATTAGGAAATTAATATTCAAGTAAAAATTACTCAAATAAAGTTTTTATCCACTTAACTGCAAAATTGAAAATGTACAAGTTTTATTAATTTAAATTTATTGAAATGTTTTACGAAATAAGATATTAAAAAAGAATAATTCGTATCAAAGTTTCACTTTTTTCAACAATTTTATATTTACTTTAAAGAATTCCACAGAAATTATTTTATTTTGGATTTTATCTTGAGATAGATCACAATCTGAATTAAATTTTTGAACATCTAAATTGGTTTTTATTCATAAAAGCAAAGACTTCATCTGATTAGAATTTTGAAAATTGAATATATTCAAAAATTGATCATTAACAGGCCCTACACAGTTTTGATAACAAATCTTTAACATTTAAAATGTAAGATCTAATCTATATTTTATGCTACGTGTGCATTACACTTTGATATTTAGTAAAACTTTTATATAATTCATATTTAAGTTGAAATATTTGATAGCTTTATCGAATCAACTATAAACTAACTTTTTTTCGAGGATAAATTTAAACAATAGAAAACAAAATTAATTATTTGAGAAATTTGTTTCGCTAATATGCTGTTGCATCAAAAACAATGTACTGTTTATAGATAATAGGGTAGTATTGCGTTATCCAATATACCTAGCGGAGGAGAATTAATTATGCTGCTGTTATTAGTACCAGTGGATGGGTGGCTAAACTTCAGGAAATCCATTGAAATGGATTACAAAGGGATTATTAACAGGGCAGAAAATCGTGAAGAAGTCACGCACATTTTGATTAGTTTTATTTACAACAAGTCTATAGTTGATACAAAACTGATATCTTCTTCGTTTAGATATATAAATTCAATCTGAAAGTAACTTATGACTTCTCTTACGCGGATTTTAAAAGATTCATTTCTTGGAAAAGTGTTCTCACAACTTATATTTTTCCTGACACCGGCGGTCATGATTTCAAGTAATTTATATTTTTATTGACGGCTGACACAATTTATTTCATAATCATTTGTTTCGTACAGTCTATTTCATATTGCACTCCACTTTTATAAGAATTTTTGTTCTCACTTCTCTCTGATCGTTAAATTTTACCTTTATCCTCACTTGATCGAGTTCTCATTGTTTTTATAAAAGTACTTATTATGTATATATATATCTAGTGCAACACCACTCAACTTGACAGAGAGGATTCTTCAATCAAATGCTGATCGATAGAGTGAAGCTTTTCTTGAATAAAATATATATTGTGTTATGCAAAATGAATTTATGGAATATTTGAAAACTAGAGAAGGTTCTACTTCTAATACTTGGTTTAAATCCTTTAATAATGATGGGGGGATTGTGAAATATTTCTAATTGTTATATTGAGGTTTCTTTGTATGTTTATAAGTTTGTTAGTTTGTAAGTTTGTGAATGTGTAAGTTTGTAAGTTTTTGAGTTTATAAGTTTGTTAGTTTGTGAATGTGTACGTTTGTAAATTTGTTAATTTGTAAGTTTGTAAGTTTGTGAATGACTAAGTTTATAAGTTTAAAGTTAGTAAATTTGTTAGTTTGTAAGTTTGTAAGTTAGTAAGTTAGTGTTTTTGTAAGTTTGTAAGTTTGTGAATGTGTAAGTTTGTAAGTTTTTGAGTTTATAAGTTTGTTAGTTTGTGAATGTGTACGTTTGTAAATTTGTTAATTTGTAAGTTTGTAAGTTTGTGAATGACTAAGTTTATAAGTTTAAAGTTAGTAAATTTGTTAGTTTGTAAGTTTGTAAGTTAGTAAGTTAGTGTTTTTGTAAGTTTGTAAGTTTGTGAATTTGTAAGTTTGTAAGTTTGTGAATGTCTAAGTTTGTAAGTTTGTAAGTTAGTGAATGTCTAAGTTTGTAAGTTTGTAAGTTAGTGAATTTGTATGTTTGTAAGTTTGTTAATTTGTAAGTTTGTAAGTTAGTGAATTTGTAAATTTGTAAGTTTGTAAGTTAGTGAATTTGTAAATTTGTAAGTTTGTTAATTTGGAAGTTTAAAAGTTTGTAAGTTTATAAGTTTGTAAGTTTGCAAGTTTATAGTTTGTATGTTTATAAATTTTTCTAAATCATTCTGCGAGTTCCTCTACATTTATAAAAAAAATATTACTATTTACACAACTCCACTATTTCTTACTTAATAAAAATATTTATATTTTAAAAAACATTTCTTTATTTTTTCTCTAAAAAGTCTTCTCCTTTTACAAATAAATGTCCTTAGCATCAAATGCTGTTCCCAGATGTATTTATTATTTAACCATCCCACTTATCCCCGTAAGGTTACATCGCAAGCGGAAACCATTCCTTGTTTCTTGGGAATAATTATTTCTTTATAAAGCAGCGGTTAGCGACCCTGTCTTTTATTACTTCAGTGAATAAATTTAAATATAGTATTTTTATGCCTCTATTTAGAGAAACGATTTTTAAATAGGGATTGACTTTGAGTAATTTTTGATTATTTTTACCATTTTTTTACGGTTAGTTATCAGCATAAAGCTTTTATATTTTCAAAAAATTGAACACCGTTTTATTGTTGCAAACTTGATATAATAAAATCCTTATTACATAATGATTCTATTATTTATGAAATTATACACAATACTTTTCATTAATATAATATATTTCCCCTTTGAGTTTTCTACTAACGTTATCCAATTAACGTAAATATTTTCTAAAACGTGTTTTATAGTTGGACAACTTTTTGTCACTTAAAAGCTGCGTACTGTATTATATTACAATCAAAATACACTTCACAAAGATCACTTATTGATTTTAAGATTATTTTCAAGTTAAAAAAGTTCCCAGAAGAATAAAGTATAGCAGAATTTGTGATTTTCATACAAATTTTTTTTTATAAACATTTTTATTTTAAAGTTTAAAATAATATTCATGATTATGCGAAAATTGATTTTTATAAATTTGAGCTCGAAAAAGATTTATTTATTTATTTTGTAATAAATACATAAACCTTTTGCTCTACAGCTTTGATAAAAATCAGATATCGAATATTTTATACGTATAACATATCAAACCAAAGAATATAGAGCGAACGACAAGAACCCTCACTCTAAAAAATAGTTGCCAACTAAATTTACACACTACTTGACAAGTCATAGTCAGTAGTCATCTATGGAAAATATAGGAGCTTGTATTAATTATAAATCCATTTTCCAGTTTTTTAGCACTTTGAACATAAAGTGAGGGTTCCTGTCGCTCGTTCTATATTCTTGTATCAAACTCATTCGTTACTACGATTTGTTAAATTATTTTAAATTAAAATGCATGACTGATAGTTTATCTTTTGTATTTTCTTTTAGAAATACAAAATATACACGTGATTCTTAATATTTACTTTTAACAAATTATATTAAATTGTCTCCGTATTTCTATAAAAGAGAAATTTCAATGAAAAAATTTAGAACAATGAACGGGTTTATTTTTTTTTAAAGTTTTACGAGATGCGCTGAGTGTTCTAATAGAATTTATACCTGATAACTTTGACTACAAAAAGTTCATCTTTTAATATTAAAAGCATCATTCCTTTTTAGTATTATTCTCTGATACTCTGAAAAGAAACAATCTTTAAGAACTAAAAAAGCAGTTTGAAATAAAAATATTGATGCATTTTAATAATGGACAATTTTGACATATTTATATCTATATTTAGGGTCAAAGAATACGTCACTATAGTGAATGTTAAGATGACAATATTGAAAAGACTTTATCATTTTTATAAAATTGGATTGTTGTTTTTTATAGATTATTATTGCATAAAAATTATAGAATGTTTTAATATAAGTTATACATATAACTGTTTTATATAAGAAAAATATATATCAAATATATATCTTACTTAAAACATGTTGAAGCCCTTTTTCTTATAGGGGAGACGTGTTGCATTTGTCCCCATGTGAAGGATGTTTTCGAATTCTATTTTGATCGAAGATTTTAAAATAAGGCTTTGATCTAATCCATCCAAATAATGCATTCTTAGTATCTGATTTACTTCTTGACCTGGACACTCAGTGATATGGATATTTCAATAAAATGGATAAATTCGACATTTGTAATCTGTTAGTTTCACGA
>JAUZNC010035725.1:0-19143 GCA_034780395.1 Vannuccia rotundouncinata
TACTATTAAGATAATAACTCAGAATGATATATAAACTGTGTGGGATATTACAATTCAAATAATTTAATCACATTAAGTATAGCTATTATTTAATTACTAGAATCGTATAATTCCAATTTACGATTAATTACAACAGAATATGAAGCTATATGTTTTGACACCGGGTAGTAACACCATTTCCCCAGAATTTTAAGGACTATTCCACTTGATTTTAAAGGACTTATTGCCAAAATATATTTATCTTAAAAATACAATTTTATAAAACAGCTTTGAAAAAATATACAAATTATATTAAATCATAATATATATACTTAAGTGATAATTTCCATATCATCTAATAAGATGTCGAAGATATTTATAGAAAACAATGATTTGGGGAACGATTTAGGTATATAATAAAAAAAATTGGCACAGCTAATCCATAAAAGAAAGAGTTGCATCAAGCATCAGTGTCACAGGAGCATTTATCAAATATAAATAAGAAATATAGCCCAAATGAAATATAGAAAATAGTCAATTGGCAGAAGTCGAATTTTTTCGCTATTTAGAAATATTTAAAATAATTTATTTGCTAGATATTTAGAAATATTTTATATAACAATTTTTAATACAGCATCCTTCAAATAATTAAGGACTTTTCCATAATTTCTTCTGTTAAAGACATTTTTAAGGACTATTCCTGTTCAGGGATTTTACATTGTCAAATTTTATGGACTATTCCCAAATTTAAAGACTGTGTGACAAACCTGATATATATTTATTGTTTAAAATAAGTAAAATATAATTGTTTAGTATTAGTTATTCACAAATTTTATTAAATACCAAATTTCTTCTAAATATCTAAGATTACTAAATTCGATATCTTAAAAAATTTATTTTCACATAAATTTCAGAAGAAACAAAATTATATCAACATTTGATTTTTTAATAAAAATATTTAAAATATAGCTTACCTCTTCCTGGACGAACAAGGTAGGTCCCTGAAGCATTTCCCATCTGATAAAGACGCTGTTCAGACTCACGACGTGATATATCAAACCAGCAATCCAAACTGGTCACACTATCGTCATCCACAACAATGTGAATTTTAGGAATATAGCCACGTTTATTTGTTCTCAAATGTTCTGCGAAATACCAGCCATCATCTCCTCCTTTTGTTATTTTCAAGCGATCTTCTTTTTCAAATGAAAGTTCTTCATCAGATTTCGCTTGATAATCGTGGGTTGCTTTAACATGAATAAAGGCTCCCGGATTAATTGATGCCACTGGAATAGTATCAGACCTATCTCGACCACCTCCAGAAATTTGTTGGCCCATTTCTGACTGCAATATATAATTCATAAAGAAAAATATTAATTTTAATCCTTTTCATAAAGAATGTTTTAAAAGAGGCAGCTGTACTTTATATATTTAAAATCTACATAAAAGTATAGAATTTTGAAATAAATAACAAATTGAAAATATGTGAAATGATTGGTGAAAAGATTTATAAATTTATCTATTTAGATAATAAAGAGGTTATGAATATTCAACAAATCTTTAACTAATAAAAAGGGTTGACATCTTTTGAAAAGACTATCTATCTATTATCTATTAAGTGTCAGAGTAACCATTCAAACTGTTCAACATTAACTTTTTATCAAAATAATTATATATTGTATACATTAAATATTTGACTTGAGGAAATGAAATTCATACCATGACACTGAAAAATGTTGTATCTATAAGCTACTTAAAATATAATATAAAACATAAATAAAAATAAAAATTATTCATTAATCATATATTATTTTAAATGTTTGGCTGTGATGTATTTCAACTAGCTACTAAATATTTATTTTAAAATGATGTTATCTTAAATTTCTCTTTTTTAAATTTTCACAATGGTAACATTTCTAATAAAAGGATTTCAAATTTTATAGTGTTTTTTTTATCTCAATAGTAAATCAATGATTGTTAATTGATGTAATGCAGTTCAATATAGATATGAATATATTACCAACAGTTGTACACAATTAATGTAATTATGATGAACAGAAATACAAAATTTACTCAAACTAAGAGGTTTGTCAGTATCATTCTCATTCTCTAATTAGACTTGGAAGATTTGCCAATGATGTTTGCAATACTCAGGTTAGCAACAAATTCATTGTGATTGCTGATCCCAAGTAATACATTTAGACTGCTCTAGCCCATAGTGCTTCTTCTGCAGCTCTTAAACCCTTGAACCCCAATGGATCACATTATGATCCATAGATTTCTACTTGCTTCCTACCTGCATCCATATTTCCTTTTCCTTAACTTCATTGGAATGCAAAATATTATGCATATGGGGTTTGTTACTTTGAAGATCCATAGAATGACAGAGGTTTTTTTCTAATCTGTCCACTCTCATTTCTGGAGTCTTCCCATTCTTTATTTAATAATTCTGTAAATAACCTTAACTTTGCTGCTATATGCCTTGGTGATGTAATATACTGCATTATAATTCAGATAAAATATTTGTTCTCTATCATTTTCTTTTTCATATTTAGATCATTTGTGTTATGACATAATGACCAAATTTACATAATGTTATGCATGATGATTATTTACAAAATGAATGAAATGAAATAGTGTAGAAAGCTATATCAGAAAACATATAAATTTGTATAGCATTTTACTGTAAATAATAATGCAAATGCTAACAATTGTATCAATTTATTATAGGAACTATACCAAATTTTTCTAAGTCTTAGAACATGTTATTTTTTTAATGGCTTAGATGGTCAATGAGTTGTTTGATTTGTTTTAAATGGCTTATAGTTCTAAATAGTTCATATTTATATTATATCTACCTATAGATACTTTTAGTCCTATAAAATATTATTTTATAATGAAAAATAAAAATTTGTAATATATTGGTATCTTACATATATTGAATACCTAATAAATGCTAAGTAATATATGTTTATATAAAAAATTTTACCTTTTCTAAACCTTGCAGAATATCTACCTACAGAGCTTTGCACAAAAAGAATAGATCACAAGGCACTATTAAACTGCATATATTTCAATAAACATGACATCAAATATCTAGCCAATAAAAATACAGAAATCATCTCATTTGATTTTTAAATATAAAACATAGCCATAGTATGTTGGTAGAAATTTATTTGTATACCTGGGTCTATAGTGTTAACAAAGTTAAGGCTATAAATTTGAAACCAAAATGGGTAATAGCTTTGTTTCTTTCTTAATTTTCTCCTAAATCAAGATTTATTGTTTATTTACTAAATCTTAATTAAGCTTGTTTGTTTTTAGTATATTTGGCTAGCTACACCTTCTAAATAGTTAAATAGTACATATACCTATACTCTAAAAATAGTAATTCACTTCAGTGTCTCCTCCTTTTTTTAATTAATTATATAATGACAATATATACATATATAAAAATAAATAGTACTGATATGTGGGCAGGTATAGCTTGCAAGCATATATACATGTATGTACATAAGATATGTAGTAAACTAAAAATTTATTTCATTCAAGAAATCAAATTCTATATTTTGTTTTTTTTTAATTTACAGCAATACAAAAATGTATAAGTTGCAAGGTGTAAATAACTTTTATATATAACTGATGGAGGGTGGGGTCTCTTGATAAAATTCAGACATTTCAGAATGAGTTGACCTCTCATTTAAGGAATGGATGTGCAGAAGACTATTAAAAAAGGATTATGATTCATATCACTATGAAATTATAGTGACTTAACTTACAAAACTTAATAAGGTGTCTCTTAAACCTTTAGAAATTTTTTTGTTTAAAAATCATTTTTGAACATGTTTTTGAAAAAATCTTATGAATTTTTTTTATTTTTAAAAATTTATTTTTAAAAATTTATTTTTAATTAAATATAAAAACTTATATCTTTGTTACATTTATCACTGAAAATTAATTTTTAGCATTAACTTATTATTATGAGTATATTAAAATAATATAATTAATACTTATAAATGTGATTTTCCATTTCTTTAAAAGTATTAATTAGAGTAAAAAAGAAGTTTATAATTACGAAAATTAAATTACAATTTTTAAAGAATTTAAAAATATAATTAATGATAGGAATGTGCTGGGTTTGATAGAATTGTACAAGGTAATAGTTACTTTGTAATTTTTTAATTTATTTCAGTTTTGAAAGATAAGAAAATATTTTACATATTTTTCATACAGTTTAAAATATTGCGATAACTTTGTTTACGTTGTAAAACAATATATATATAACCATTGATCCAAATTTAATAATTATTTATTAAAAACTTTTCGATCACCATTTTAAAAACAATTTTTTAAATTGATTCAGGTTACAAATTTAATAATTTTAAATATTATAAAAAACTATATATATTTGTTTCCCATAATTACTATTATAAAACTCGTATTCATAATATTTCATTAGCTTATTAAGAGGCTCCTCGCGGAATCGCTGTTTTTAAAGGAAATTTTAAAGAGAGGTGTGGAATCTATATAATATGTTTTACCATGTTTTGCCATGTTTTACCCCCTCCCCCTTTGTATCACGTACAGTCACAAATATCGAAACCCTCTTCAAAAAAGACGTCACGTTAAGTTTTATAACCCCCTCCCTCATACACACTCAACGATAAAAATTTACAGCGTTTCATTAATCTAACTATAACATATGCGTTAGTACCTACAAAAACATTCGCACAATTGTGAAATAAAAATGTAGTTAACAAATAACAGGTCAACCAATAATCTGTTCCTACAAAAATCTTAATTATACAGAATCATTATATGTAGTTATACTAGAAAAAGTAGGTACTATAAAATACTACAGTATATAAGATCATGATAATGCTTTCATTATAAAAAGCTATAAATTCCTCAAGATTATTATTTAATTATTAGAAAAATAGGTATAAAATACATCTGTGTGATATGTACATATTTGGCGAAAATTTATCTGTAGGTATTTTAAAGAATAAAAGCATTAATGTAATCGATTTTAGACATCCCAAAATTAATTGTCCTTTTCCCACTGAGTGATCATATTTTGAACAGAAAAAACAGGAGTCCCAATTTCGATTGTAATCTTTTTAGAAGCTGTTTTTTTAATGTCCACTTCAACATCTTCAGAATCAAACCATTTAAATTCTTCTTGCTCGTCATCTTGTGCAATATGACACACATTAGTTCCCGTTGTCTTCTTGCAACAATTCGAGATGGGCCGGTAATTGAGACGCAGGATATCAGCAGCAGCCGTACTTTGCGGGATACAATGTTTTAAGTGGCTTTTAAGAGAACGGACAGTAGCGTGATATGCCTTGCATTTACTGCACATACGAGACAAAAGCTTTGTTTGAACACTAGGGCAACAAAGATCGTTGGGGTTTTGGCGAACTTTTGAACCACATTCGGAGAAACAATTGTCTGAACACTATGCAAAACATTAAGCCAAGTTGATTATGTTGGCGGTAGAAGAAATTCACTCTTTAAAAATTATAAAGGGTACTGCGCCTATCACCACAGCATTCAGGACTGTTACATTTTACGATTTTTAGAAAATACTGAGATTCACGTATGTGAATTGCCTTCCACTCTTCCGTGAATGACATCGCAAAGTACTTGTTTCTGAAATCTCTGGTGCGAAATCTGGGTCTACAGCAAATTTAACGTTTTCTTGTATATCGTCATTGATGTCGCTATCACGATATTCGTTTTGGAGAGGTAAACTGAAAAATTTAGATATAACTGGAAAATTATCGATATAACTGTGTCACTCCATTATACTTCAGCGAAAATCATACCCGCTTTCTGGAAGTTCTTCAATTCCAAAGTATGCTTTAAAAAGGTCTGAGTACAACTGTCAAAAATCAGACATTATTTCGAATAATTTGTGAATTCACAAATACTGTAAATTCAATTAATTTAAACAAAACAATGTGCTTTAAAAATAGAGTAAAGATATTACAACAGAGTTATCTTTCTCTATGCGGATTTTACATGAATGCTTAGTGACGTCACAATTTATAAATGTTCCTAAACCCACCATACCTTAAAAATGCTTTGGAGCGCGAAGATTGGATATATAGACTATATATATGTAATATATATGTATATCAGATAGCGTTTCGGTCGCTTTTGTTTTAAACGTTTCGGTCGCTTATTGTGCTTAACGTCGCTATATAGATATATATACCACCGATTTAAAATATACTTTACGGTCACTAAATAAGTCTTTTCGGTCTCACTGTATACTTTTCGGTCCCTTTTTGAGTTGGAATTATTCTACTATTTTGACAAGATGAACGCGCATATTATGTTGTTAAATTAGACGTAGGAATTAATTATTTTCATTGGTCGTCAGCTTGACTTACTTAAATAAAATTAGTTGGTTTTGAGGAATTTATTGTTCGTCTTTTCTATTACGATTGGTCATAAATGTTTACAATAACACCGCGCTTTTTAAATTTTCATTAACATTCAGCTTTTTCAAAATGTGTTTTAATTTCTTTTGTGTGTGGTTGGTCCCCTTCCTCTCATCATGGAGAAGAATTCTATTTATTTATTATAAGCATTAAATCTAAGACTTAATTTTTATATAAAATCGTGTTTTAATGTTTTTAGGCAATTTTTTGAACGGTTTATCAGCCCCTCACACGAATATTTGATGGGGAATCCGTAGGTGGTCATGGTTTGACGATACGACATCTGGTTCTCGTTTAATCAAGGATCTAAAGAAATTTTTGCCCCAAAAAATCACCTAAGTCCAATTTTCCTATACTTTAAATAAGGAAAATTTCAATCTCGATTTGTTCTGGAAATATTCAACCGATCTCGGATATTCTTTTATTTATGGATAGATAAATTCGTCGTGGTCGGGAATATCAAAACAGTAGAGCTCTATCTCTTATAAAAAAAAATTATTAGCAAAATAAAGTCAAAAAATATGGTTAAATAAATAAAATTCATTTTTTATATGGAAAATCTAAAATTTCATTTTTTGAGAAAACTAAGGGTCCAATAGTTCCGATTTTTTGCATGTGGTTTAGATAGAGTATTCTAACCATCATATTAAAGGTCAATATTGAAAGTTTTTTTTTCTTACCGTACTTTTTTATTTCCGAACATTTTGAAAAAATTCAAATCGTCTTTTCTTGCGTGTAGAAGACAAAATTCTAAGCAACTTTCATTTTGATCACTAAGAAATAATTTATATATTTCTTATATAAAATTTGATTTTAATATGACGTACGTGCATTTTAAAAAAATGAAAGTGTGTGACTGCACTCACCTTCTGATACGATGTAGAAATTTTAATTATAAATTTAAAACTGTTAAAATTATAAAATTATAAAATTATCAGTCTTACTTTTTCAAAAAGGCAAAAATAAATTTTGATTTCACTTTTTTGATTTTTTGGACAGTTATCGGCAATTACTTACGTCCACACGATACATATGGGGCAACGTATCCCAATTAGTAAAATATGCTCCTTTTCACGGCGCATCTTCTGATGTCTTTTTAGTTTAACGATCCATCAAGAATCTAAAAAAAACGTTCATAAAATCCTGGATCCGTCGGTATTCCGATCACTTTGAATACAAAATCTGTTCTATTTTTTACAACATTTTTTGTTTTGTTTATATATGTATAGAAGGATTTGACGCTTTATTCTATGAAAAAAATATTGAAATTATCTTTTTCCATTTGATTTCAAGCCCCCCTTAACTGCAATTGCTAAATTTTTAGATTAAATTTTTTTAATTTTTAGCGCTGAAACTTTTAATAATGATCACTTACATCCTTAAATATGCTTTTTGCTAAGTAATTTTGTAATAAATATTATGTCATTAAATTTTTAAATTAGGTTGAAAACTGAAACCCCTATTTAATGCTTTGTTATAAGCACATTGTTGTCATATAGACACATATAACTTATAAGCAACAAAAAAATACTATTGAGAATTGCTATTACAAACTACATCGCTACATCATAAAAGAGTGCGTTCAACAATCACGTACGATTCCAAAATTTAACATTTTGGACTCCCTCTCTCTACCCCAAAACGATGTTTTGCCCAACCACCCACCTACCTTTTGGGATTTTTTGCCCTTCTTTGGAAAGGTTGGTGTATGCATGCGGTCTCATATATGCCTCCCTGCACCGGCCGCCGGCCCCCACTCCATGCTATCTTCTAGGAAATTTCCTACATTATTAATTCAAATCATAGAAATAGCTTACCTTTTATAGTTTATAATATTCAAATATTATTTTGTCATTTTCTTTCAAACCGATTTTAAAAAAATTCTGATTAAGCTTTATTATCACGTACATATTGTTACACAATTCATCAATGATAAAATTTATTTATAGTTTTTAAATACCATATGAAAATAAGTCATATAATTTAAAATAACACAGCATAATTTAAATAATTTCCTTTTCAGACGTTTGTAAAAACGGAATCACAACTAACTATTAATACTTATTGATGTTCTATTTATATTAAATTTATTCAGAAATTAATATTAAAAAACTTCTAAAACATAAATGTTGATCATCGATATTTTAGCTTATACTTGTCAAGATGTACGCAACAATACTAAAATATACAATTAAATTACAATAGAAAAATTTAAGTATAATATATCACTCAGAATATTTGCACACAATGACGTAATGGATTAAATCAAGCAATATTTTTATTTAAGAAAGTATTGTTTAAATGCTTCATTTTATTATATCAACAAAATTTTAATGGTTGCGCATAGACTTACTTCATTAGAGATATTTTAATTCCGTTGAACTATTGATGTCATCCCCTTAATTTAATTTCTTCTGAAATATTATATTTTGAGTGAAATACAGTAAATATATTATTATTTATTCTATTATATTTTGTTTAATATTTGATTGAGAGCTTTTAAATATATTTTTGTATCTGGAATGTGACTGTTTTGCATAATTAAGTTCCTTTATTGATGTTCAAGTTCTAATAAATGTTAAACTTAATAGAATAATTTATCTATATGAAGCTATATTGTACATTTTGTTTGAAAACTTCTATTCAAAACTATTTTGTATGTCTTGAACATAGTTGTAACTTTCTATATAAATATGACTAGATAGTAAGGGACAACAGCTGTATTTACCCTGTATTTGGCCTTGCAATTGCCATAGGAAAAAGTCATGCTATATGGTCTACACATTTCCAAATATTTTTTTCACATTATTAAATTTTAGTAGTATATTTTTATAAAATAAGAGTTTTAGATTGCAGAGAATCAATTTATACAAGTGAGAAAATTAATAATTTAAAATGTGATTTTAATTTTTTTATTTAATTAATATCTAAATTTGTCTGTAAATTAATGTATTTTCAGCCTAATCTGCCACTGCATTCCAGGTAGCACAAGAAAGATATATATTGCATTTAACCTTTTGGTTTTTTTCACCCTTTCATAATACCTTTACTAGCAAAAGATTTTTCCTTGTCTTGCATAAAAGTTGTTCAGCTTCTTTCTCCACCTCATTAAATTGTTTAATTAATTTGGCAACATTTTTATTTGATTAATTGGAATCAGGTGCACAAGGTCTCTTTTCTAAAAAATTGACTGCTTCATAACCTTTTAAATATTGTCTATTGTTAAGCCCATGCTGACCAAAGTATATTAAAGTATATTATTTATAAGGCTGTTGCTATTCAGACGTACATCCATCTACCTCACACACTATTCGGACATGCAATACATTTTAATTAAACACAGACACTGTGTTTAAGGTGTGGTAGACATGGCTCCACCAGGTCTTGGGTCTAGAAATAAGTTGGTTTAAAGCTTTGTATAGATTTTATTATCCAATATTTCCATATTTTTATAAAAGTCCAAATAGTGAGAGTAATTAATGTACATATGTCCAAATAGGGTATGGGGTAAATATACTAAATCTGTTGATGGACATATGTCCAAATAGCCATGTCATATATATAATGATTTTGGATAAAGAAAGGCTACTATACTTACATGTGGTAGTAGCACAACTTCAGTAATAATTTGTAGGCCATTATGTATCCAATGCAAAAAGCTGTCAAGTATCTTGTCACAACAATATTTTTTGCATTGTCCTAAAAGCAAATATGTATGTCCATTGTTTGTTGCTGGATCATATCATTCATAGATTCATCAAAGGAAATTGTATAAAAATCAGCACATCTAACTTTAGAGCCAAGATCATTATATAATACTGTATATTCCAAAATTACTTAAATAGGAAACTTGATTGGTCCCCAATGACAATTGTTGTGCATTTTAAAATCCTACATTTTGAATGTATAAATTCTTTTCAAGACTCTAAAATTGCTATTTATTGGAATTTGTATTCTCATTATCTGGTGCATAAAATGGATTCTGTGTTTCTTGTTATTTACCTCCAAAAAAGCAATATGGCCACATGAAAAAATAAAAATTTAGAAAAAGATTTACCACCAATTTGAATTAACTGAAATTTGAAAACAAAATTCAAACAAATAATTTTTTTTACAAATTGTATTGTTAAATTACTATTTACATAAATAATAATAATAAAAATGTTTAATTTATATCACATTTTTTTTGATTTATTGTTAAATCTTATTAATTAAAATAAACACCACAATTTTTTAATGTTGTGAATTGACATGCATTAAAATTACACAAAAAAGTATAAAATTAATTATGTGTCTAATAGAGTCAATATTTTAGTAAATAGTATTTTTATATTTAAAATTTAGTGCCTACAAATATATTAATAATTTCTATTTCTAAAAATATTTTTGTAAAAGCTACACACTATTAAATATACAGGGTGTCCACATATACTCGAAATTTGCACCTATACTCAAATATACTTGAATTTAAGATTTTCCCTCAAATATACAAAGACATTTTTTTTGTTTTAATGATTTCTTTCACATTACATTGTCAATTTAAAAAAAATTGCACTTCATACAATATTTTTGAGTTCCTACATATTTTTAATTAATAAGATTCCATTCTATTTACAGGTTTAATTATTGAATTTATTTTTTTGAAAAAATTCTTGTACTTCTGATAATGACACAAGTGAGTCATTGTAATTCATTAAAGAGAGATAATATCCAGTTATATTTTAGGATTGGGTATCTATATTATTTATTGTATTTTTATATAATTCACTTCAATCTGATTCTACTGAAATTCAATCAACTGATCAACCAAACCAACTAACATGGAGCAATTAGCAATATTTGATGAATCATTGAATAACATTTAACAAAAGTGCCAGTTAATAGTATGCAACACTATGAGACATATAATTACATAAGGATATATCTAGTAGACAAATACACATCATTAATCAGTATTTCCACATGAAATTTATAATATAGGATTGTCTTAAGTGTCATAAGACAAATATGTTGGATGCCAGTTGGATTTTGTTGTTTGTTTCTGGGATGTTTAAGTGAAACTAATTGTCACTCGTTATTTTGGTTCAGTATTTCTTGGACAAAGTAGGGCTACAGATATTTTTACTGCTTTTTGTCATTTGTTGAATACCATAGGATTATGTAAATTTTTGTCTGTTAATATGGATGAACCAAACATCAATTGCCTCTTTTTATCTGAACTTTCCAAGAAAATGGATTATGAACTTTTACCCAAAATATTGGCAGTTGGGTCATGTGGCTTGCACATTGTTTATGGAGGTGCTAAAGATGGCTACAAGGCATCAGGTTGGAATTTATGTGAGACATTATCAGCTGAATATTATCTTTTTAAAGATTTTCCTAAACAAAGATCTGATTTTGAAGCAATAACATCAACCTCTGTTTTTCCTTTAAGGTTTTGTGCTGTTAGATGGTTAGAGAATGTCTCTGTAGCAAAGAGAAGGAAGTTAATCCAAAGTGGTGATTCTCTGTGACAAACATTTTAGATGCATGAAAACAAAAAACTAAAGTTTTGTTTTCCTGTGTTTATTTGGCCTTTTCTGTTTTTATTACTTCACTATGCACTATACCTCCTGTTTCTTATTACAGACCTTCTAGTGAACACATCGTTTTTTTCACCTACACTCCAATACAACCACATACTATTTTATCCTCTCAGTACTCAGCAGTTTTAGTCATTCTGTCCGGCTCCTTTCCATGCTGGTTCTATGGAAATCTTGCATTATAGTATTCATTGCTATGTTAATTTCATCATTTACGATAAATAAGGATCTAGATAAATTATTATTTTCAATCTTTTTGAATAAATAAGTTTGATAAAAACAAACATTTGTGGTTTGTACATTTTATTAATGTGCAAATTTCAAAAAAAATATATACTCGAATTTTTTATGACAAAAACGTGGACACTCTAAATATACATATTTTTTCAAGAATTTCAATAAAATGACCCACACAGAAATGAGAAACACAGTATCAATTATATATTTCCTTAGTTAGTATCTTTGTTGTGTGTGTTCTTATTGGTTAATATTTTTGTGTCATTTATAATAGCATCTGATATGGTATGACTCATTCATTCAATTAGCATCCTATGCAAATATATATATATTCACACTGTATTTGACCTATACTTGAATATAAATCAATATTATGCATTTTTATTGGTTATATGTGATTCTATATCAGGCATGGGATTGTTCAGGCTATTTTTCAGACTGAAAGGTCATTTTTCTAAATCATCTATTAATTATATCAAAATTCAAGTTGGTGCATGTGATATGCATTGTATGTAATGATGCTTCAAATTTTTTCACATTTTGCACAGATCTATAGCCTACTCTTACCACATAGCCATGTCACCCCTACTGACTTCTTGCAAAATATATTTCAGGCTTGATATAATTACTGCATTTCATTGGATATTATTCAAAATTATTATAACTAGGTATATTATTATATGTAGAATTGTATTATACTAAAATTGAAATATCTTTTGATAATAAAGATGTACATTTATTACATACCTACATACTTTAAAATTATTATTATACATTTGCTATTTATTGGAATTTGTATTCTCATTGTCTGCTAAATAGACAATTTTATCTGTATTTACCAGTATTTTTTAGAGAAATCTAAATTGAAATAGAATGAGCTATACATATATATATATAACAGATGTACAACTCAAATTTATGTAATCTCTAAATAACAGCTGCATTGCTAGCTGTGTGTTGTGCTGACATAATTCTGATTTTCAATTCAGAGTGTCAATTTCACAGACTGTTGATCTTCATGGATGATAATTTCAGGAAGACTGAAATAAAAAACATATAATTTGTAATAATCATTCTCTTCAGAAGAGCTCAGACACATGAAGGGTGCTGGTAGATAAATATAAGTGATATTATGGCTTCATACTAATCCCTGCACATGACAGTTGAGCTTTGTTGAGATCAGGTAAAAGTCCATCAGCAGCCTCATATAGGAAAAGGGAAAGTCTTTAGGCCTATTATCTGCCCCAGAGAGAAACCTCATCAATTGTTGGGGTACTATATCTAATCAATGAGATAGTTGCTATAAAGACAGGTTTTTGATTTTCATTGGGAATTTATCTAAGTTTTCAATTTTTTGTTATACATGATTTATAATCATGCTGAGCCTCTGTTGAGCATAGTTTTTCTTTTTTCCTGCATTGCATCCAGCCCAGGATGGATTAATTGGGTGTAATCAGATTAAATTAAAAATATATATTTTGGTGTAATTAAAAATATATAAAATAAGACTTTCTGCTAAAAAATATGATCAAATCAGTGAAAAATGCATACCAGTATACATTTACCTTTATATGGCAGTATTTATTTGTATTATTATTTTGACATTATTTACAAATATAAAATTTATTGTTTCATTCATGGGGGGTGCACAACTATATAAAATAAAAGTTTACCCTTTTTCACTAGTAGGTATTTCCTATATAATTATTTTAAGAAAATACCTATATTTATAAATCGGGAATTGATTCTTTAAAAAAGGTGAGTACCCTCAAGACAATAAAGAGGAAAATATTGTCATATAATCATGATTAGTATCTATAAATTAAATCTGAAGAATACATTGTACATAATGAATTCTACAGTAGGATATATTATAAAGATATAATATATATCTATATAGATACAATAAAAGAATTTTTGATTATCTATACAATAATCAAATACTAAATTTATAAATGTAAAGTACTAAATAGTAGGCCTAAATAGAATACAATAGCACCTAATATTTAATTCTATATAATTAAATAAATTGTGATTTAGGATTGTATTGAATTAGGAATCAATACAATAATCAAACACTAAATTTATAAATGTAAAATAATAATAAGTATATACTATTTTATCTATTATATATATAATAGAATTGATAATAGTATAAATTGTAGGTATAAATTATATTCAATAGTAATATATATTTATATAATTGAATTAGAATGAGAACCATTGCAAATGTGACAGCAAATAATGTGTGAATGAAATTATGCATTAATATACACTATAATGTTGCCGGTTTTTATCAGCCAATCAAAATATGTCAAGTTATTACATGTGTCTATCAGATTCTTTTTATTGATGAATCTAATTTATATCCCTTTTACTACAGTTTTTGCACAGTGGTTTTCACACTAAGATATTTATTACTCACCTAGCCAGCCGTCTGTAAACGATTTCATATGCATTTAGATTAAAACTATTTTTTAGAAACTCATTCATTTATATGTTATGTAAATATTACATGGTTTAATGACAGCCACTGGGTGAACCCTTTTTTCATTGCAAATGTTGCAATGCCCACCAGGACAAGGTTAAGAGATCTAAATGATATCGAAATTGGGACTGAAATGTGCACAGAGCTTAATAAAGCAATACAAACATTGACTACAACATCTCTACTTCATCTCAATTTTTTTAAGGCTTTAGTGATTTTGTTCCCCCCAACAGTATCAAGCTGGCTCATAAAAAAACAAATTTACATATAAAATGACCACTCTTCTTGTGCTAATAATACAATTTTCTGATTTCTATATATAGGGAGAGCAGGCCATCAGAGACATCAACTCCATCCATATTGTTTGAGTAATTCTAAATTGCTGATTGTTTATAATAGTGTACATCAACATTTCTTCATAACTGTCTTGATTATTCCAAAAGCAAACCACAATAAAATACTGTTTACAACAAAATTGCAATAGAAATCAAACCAAAAAAAACAAGAATAAAGAAGTAAGAGGGTATATTTGTGATATACACAGAATATAATATACTCAATGCATATTGTATTAATATTTAACTTCACAAAAAACTAAGTATATCTTTACATTATATAGATTTTATATATCTATAACTATGTAAAAATAAATATTACACATTTTAAATTTATGATAAATTCTATAAATTTTTAATGAAATTTTACTTCATTTATTAGTAAATTTATGCTGAACGAATATATTTATATCTTCATATATCTGTTTTGCTTAAAACTAGAGTAAATGTATAATTTTTTACTGGTTTATTCATTTTATTTCAGAAAAGATGGGTAACCTATTTAGAAAACCCCGCCCCAATAAACCACCACACCCTTCGGGTACAATTTCTAGTCCCCAAATACCAAGCCCACCAATGCCACCAGTACAACCTCCTCCTCAGCCAAGAATCCTCGCTCGAGCTCTCTATACCTATGAAGGGCAAAACCGAGATGATCTCAGATTCAATAAAGGAGATATAATGGTAATCTTGTCCAATATGAATGAACCATGGTGGCTTTCAGAACACACGAGAACTAAAGAAAAGGGATATATACCCAGTAATTATGTCGTTATTGACGACGGTCGTCCTACCAGTCTTGATGCTTGGTACGATATTTCCAGACGAGAAGCTGATAAGCTGCTTCTATTAATGGGGAATCCTTCTGGCACTTATATTATTCGTCCAAGCTCAGGTAAGTTAAATCTTGGCTAATTCGCTCGCAGTCGACGTTTATATTAAAATTTTATATTAGAATATAGTATCGCATTATTTATGAATTTTACCTATACGTACAAATTGGATAGTTTTCAATTTCATTGAAATAAATTATTTCTTAGGTCTTGTTGAATTTACTATTATCGAGTATCGAATTATAAAATGTCCGGAACCGTACGTATAACACTGTTTCGTAATATAAATAATGTGAGATAGTATGACTTGATCGTTATGTCTTTATTTTAAATTAAGAAATGATCATACGAATTTTTCAAATTTGTATGACATTTATTTTAATAAAGACATTTGTCCTACTTTTTGTAATCATAACTATTCCAGATCCACGTCATTATGCGCTTTCTGTACGATGTCATATGTCCAACAATTTTTGGGTGGTAAAACACTATAAAATCCGAACTCTCGACAACAATGCAGGATATTTCATTAGCAACCGTACAACGTTTACCTGCATTCAAGACTTAATCCGTTATTATCAAGGTTAGTTACATTTATATATTTTAAATTTTAACATTCACAATAAATTAAATTTAAAATATTAAAAAAAAAACATTTTTACTCCGTTTTTTGTTTGTATGATTTTCTGTTTCTATTTTTCCCCACTATTTTAAATAATGTTTTATTCATTTAGATAGTTTCCTTACTTGATCACCATTACAGAAAACTATGTTATTACTCATATTTAATTATAAAGGTCCTATTTGTAAACATTTTAACGTATTTACTAATAATATTTATTTGTGTTCAAGAACATGTTGACGGACTCTGCTGTCAGCTCAGCAGCGCATGTCCTCGTACCTATCGACCTCCAGTACAATTCCGAGACATCGAGGTCAACCGAGAGAGTATTGAGACTTTGAGAAAACTAGGCAACGGGAGTTTTGGGGAGGTCTGGTTGGCCAAGTGGAACAATTCAATAGAAGTAGCTGTCAAAATGCTAAAAAATAATCAAATGGACCGTGAAAAGTTCATCAAAGAAGCAGAATTAATGCATAAACTACATCATCCACGAATTGTTCAAATTCTTGGAATATGTAAAGAGCCGTCGACATCTCCAGTTTTGATCATTACTGAATTGATGTCTAAAGGGGCTCTATTAGACTTCTTGAGAAAGGAGGAAGGACGCCTACTAGGTCTTGTTGAAATGATTGATATGATGGCACAAGTAAGCGAATTTCTTATTCCTTGACTGCTTAGAATAAATTGATATGTTAAATTATTGAAAATATTAACAAGTTCCATCTATATTTTTTAATAGATTTGCGAGGGAATGGCCTACCTTGAATCGATGAACTTTGTACATCGGGACTTACGTGCTGCAAATATTTTGGTTGGTAATCAAAATTTTGTAAAGGTTGCCGATTTTGGATTAGCTCGTATTACCAAGGATGACGATAATGTCTACACCGCTGAAGAAGGTATGGTATAGAAATATTTTATTAATCTATGCGATGTATATTACATTTACAAATTAATGGTTATTCCCTATATAACCTTTATTCTTTAATTTAATTTCATAAGCTAGGAATTTAAGTTTGACAATTTCTAATGAATATTTGTTATTTAAATAAAAGCTTATAATGTATTTTGGTTATAAATTATAAGTACTGAATATATTAGTCACCTGTTATTCGTACATTTAAAATGTGTTTAATTTGTTGAATTTGAAACTTTTTATTTTTTTAATGTGTAAATACGTCATATTGGATGTTTCTTTAATGGTTTAGTCTGATTTCTGTTACAAAAAGAATTTCAGTATGATTATGAACTGAGTGAATTCTTTATATACAAAGAGTGTATCTATATAGGTCTGGTATATATTGCTTGTATCTTTATGAAGTGTTTATACATTTATACATTATCTCTCAGAGTTATAACTATTGTCTTTGTTGTCTATACTGTAGTCTCTCTATTAACTACGCATCTATTGTGTTTATAAGTATATACTGTAGTCTCTCAATGTTATAACTATACTTCTGTAGTGTTATATGGATTATATATTTTTCTATACAATTATACAATCTCTTCTACTCTGTAATTTGATGTTTTAGGCACAAAGTTCCCTATTAAATGGACAGCTCCTGAAGCAGCCATCAATCGATACTTTAGTGTCAAATCAGATGTCTGGTCGTTTGGAATTTTGATGTATGAAATGGTAACATATGGACGTACACCTTATCCAGGTAGGTATTGTGTTCATTTTGGTAACAAAGACATCATAATCGGTTGTCTCTTAAAGACGAGCGTGTGATTCTTTCAGTTAAATGCATTGTAATTCATTGATTAATACAATTATTTCTAATAGGCACTTTACTTAATAAACTATCTAATTGTACAATTAACTTGTCAATCAAAGATATTTTTGCTAATTAGTCACCTTACTTAATTTATTAGTATTTGAGTAAAAGCCATAGGATTTTGTTGTGTCTACAATTTTTAATTTGAACTTAGCAAATATTAAGGTCGATTGTTGATGATGTTAATGAATGATAACATTCTGACTGAGAAAACAGCTGAATATAACCAAATCACATGGTGCTCACAACAGAAGATTTCACCCCATCACACGCAGAAGGTTTTACCCCATTACTATTGTCGATCAACTAGACTATTGAAAATATGATTGTGTACAATAGGGAACATCATGAACTGATTGTGTTCAATAGGGAACATCATGAACTGATTTTGTACAATAGGGAACATCAGGAACTGATTGTGAACAATAGAGAACATCATGAACTGATTGTGTACAATAGGGAACATCATGAACTGATTGTGTACAGTAGGGAACATCATGAACTGATTGTGTACATTAGGGAACATCATGAACTGATTGTGTACAATAGGGAACATCACGAACTGATTGTGTACAATAGGGAACATCACGAACTGATTGTGCACAATAGAGAACATCATGAACTGATTGTGTACAGTAGGGAACATCATGAACTGATTGTGTACAGTAGGGAACACCATTAACTGATTGTGTACAGTAGGGAACACCATGAACTGATTGTGTACAGTAGGGAACATCATGAACTGATTGTGTACAGTAGTGAACATCATGAACTGATTGTGTACAATAGGGAACATCATGAACTGATTGTGTACAATAGGGAACATCATGAACTGAT
>JAUZNC010035736.1:4593-19138 GCA_034780395.1 Vannuccia rotundouncinata
ATATATTTTCACCTTATATTTTAATCTTGAAAATAATTTTTGTAATACATTGTATTAGACATTATTATATTGTATTGTATATTATATATACATATAATATGCAGATAGATATCAATATTATTAAACATTATTGTCTTTTTAACTATCTATGCAAAGATATAAACTTATATATGTACTAAAGGTATTAAAAATATGATAATATAGTTATGTGATACAAATATAACTTGATACAATCGCTTCACCATAACTATACTAAGATAAATTTCACATGCACAAGGAAAAAGTTAATAAATATTTTAATATTTATATCTCAACAAACAAGTTAATGTTAAAAATATAATTTTAGAAAGTCTTATTTCACAAAATTTACAAATTAGCTTTATAGTTATGTTATATTTTTCTATTTGGACAATTCTATTTGTATAATTAAATAAAAATTTAAGAGTTTTATTTAATGAAATTCACATTTAATTATTTATAATAATTGTTTTAATAGTATTATATATATATATATTCCTTGTTGGGTTTTCTATTTGTATAATAAGCACACACTAATTAATGTATTTAATAATTAATACCATTTTCATCACTTTATTTTTTACTGCAGTAAAAGTTGTGTATTATGTACACCCTTAAGCACAGACAATTTTTGTGTTATAAGCAAACCTATGTATTACATGTTATTCATATATTGCTATTGATATATACATATCAAGCACATACAAATTCATTATAATAATGTTTATTGTTATGTAATTTATTGCTTAAATTTTGGATTGTAATTACATTATAACAAATGTATTTATATTAAGCAGAGTTTACAATTAATGACTGACATAAGTGAAAAATAGAATTTTATTAATGAAAATAGTCAGTGGTTGATTTTTTTGCTTATGTATTTAATAAATGGGTAAATATATATTTGGGACCAACAACACTTTTTTTTAAACAGTATAGTACATATTAGCTTGTATGTAATAAACAACCTATTTAGATCACAATCTACATAAAAACAAAGTGGGAGATATATATATGTTAAGCATATGTATATAACAATTGGGTTTCACTGTATATTTGTTATAAAATTAATTTGGTTTCAAAACAATTCATTTTTTGTCAACTGTTTGATTTTAGCCAATAAAAATATAATCAAGATTGAAACTATTATTATTTTATATAATTGAAACATGAAATAATATACAGCATTTTTTCATCCAAGTTAGAATTCTCACATAGAAAATTATTATATTATCATTTTGTTAATTTTTTTAAATTAAATAAATTTTATCACATTTAGTATTCCATATTATTTTTAATCAATTACAAATTATTTAAACCACACAGGAATAAAAATATTTAATAGTTTACTAATTAGTTTAAAAAATTTACAATATAAAAATTATTTTATAAGATCAGTTTTGGTTTCAATGATATTTTTACCGAGATCATTTAGAAGCACTTGACCATTTCCAGATACTGATATAACCTCACAAGTTTAACACCCTATTATTTAATTGGAATACTATAATACACAACTTTAAATTTTGATTAATCTCAACAATTTGTATATTGATTAGTACCGGCTAGTTATATTCTGGTAAACTTATCACTGTCTAACCCATTGTTCCTTAGGTCGCCATTAAAATCATCGATAAGACTCGACTCAATGAAGAAAATTTGAAAAAGATGTATCGAGAAGTACAAATCATGAAAAAACTCAACCATCCCAACATTGTCAAGATGTACCAGGTATGTAGTGACACTCATCTCAATTTCAAAGTTTCATTAAAGGAAGTTAAATGAAATATTTTGACATAATTTCGGTGATTTGTCAAAAATTTTGATACCTATAATAATAACGATAGAGAAGGTTGACCGGAATTTAGACAGTTATTAAATATAAATTGTACTTTGGTTCAATTCATTGGAAGGGTGTTATATTTTATTGACGTCATCACTTTCTAAAGAACACTTCATTTCACATTCTATTAAACTCTTGGCAGTTTAGTTATCTCAAAAGTTCTTTCTCGCTTGTCATTGTGAGGGGTTCTATTAGGTTGAGCAGTCGAGATAGTTTCATAAATAATATGGTGTTAACGAGTGTTTGAGAGAGTACCTGATACCCTCCATTAGTGATCGGCTTTGTGTTGAGTAGATGTTTGTTTTGTCTGCGTTTGACACTCAATTAGAGGTCGTTTCTCAAGGGTTAAGAATGCTGTTTCCTTCTCTTACTACTGTGTGTACCGTCATAATTTTTACTATAACTCATTCTCAGTATTCAGCACATCATCTGGCTGAGAGTTTGCTTATCTGACGTCACTAAAGCTCCATATAGTATGCGTTAGTCTCAGTTGTAAATGTTTGTGTTACAATGTATTCGTCTACGAGACACCGAACTTAGTTCAACTACTTTTACTATATTATAACACAGTTTGTTTACGCTAAAAATGGATCAAAATTGTATTTTTGAATTTAGACAATTCTCAAATGTATAATCAAATATCCTTATCAGATTAATCCTCGTAGTATGATGTGAGAGTGTTTATGTGTAAATATAGTAATTACAATCTATCTTTGTTTGGAAATGAAAACCGGTTATTGATTTTAATAAAGCATTTCATATACTATCGATTCACACTTGACAATTTCTTTCAGGTGATGGAAACCCCAAAGTTGCTCTACATTGTCATGGAATATATTCCAAATGGGGAAGTCTTCGGTAAGCTATTCTATTTATGAAATGTCTGGTTCGGTTTGGAGCAGTTGAAAATGAATAATGAGGTTATACGGTTTTAGCCTATTGAGAGTAAAGTATATCTACGATATTCTCTCTAAATAAGTTACGGGCCGAATATAAACAACGCTATTTTGGCGTTTCATAATTATTTATCTTAATAGCTGGACTTTAAAACTGTATTAAGTAAATAAATATCTATACCAATACTTTACATTCCATTCTATTTATATTTATCCTATTTAATTTAGAAAATTACACTTTGATTTACTTCCGAATTCACTTTTTTATAAGCTGATTATATTTTAAGACACCTCATAAGCCAGAAGATAATTATAAGTTATAAGCTAATTATTTTTTGTGATTTTTGTATGTATGTATATGTTGTATGTATATATATTCTAATTTTAAACATAATATCTTCTTAATGAAGCTAAAAATAGCGACAAAGCAACCGAATAATTCTACCTTTGGGACTGTTCATATATCTATACCATTTAATTATTCATTCCTACAGTTTTGCTGTTGGCGTCGCTATATTAATGTCGCAAATTTAGTTTCAGCATTATAAAAGAAAATGGAGACTCTACTTATATTATATCTGCTAGCTATCTGTCAGTTTTAGTTATTTACAACTGCGATAAAACACGGAAAATGTGTGAATCGGTGGTTGATTTTAATAGATTATTTCCATCATCATTATTTGCATTTTAAAATAATTACTTCATTGAAAATATGTGTGATTATTGAACCTACTATATCGTCAGACATTCATTACAAGATATCGTTTTTTCCTTTCAATTAAATATGTAATTAACAATGTTATTTTAATAATGTTTAATATACTTGTTTTAGTCCTCAGCAAACTGGTCAAAGTGACTTTATTCCGTTTTAAAAATATTTTTAGGCTTCGCTTTGAAAAATCATAAATATATGACAGTTTGTGTCTGATATATTATAACCGCTAGTTAACCACGAATTGTGCATCTTTATTGTTGCATGGTGTCTATACCCATCGTTGCGCAATAGCCGTTGTGTATGAGATTTGTCACACAGAATCATAATCTTCTTAGGGTTTGTGTGTTGATGCAAATATAGAGACTGTATAGATATTGGGACCATAGATATCGCAATAATTTGAGACTTTAACAACAGGAAATTAATAATCAATATTACTCTTGAAGAAAACACTTAGTTATACACAGTTTAGTAATTTGAATCAATCCAGATTATTAGTCATCTGTTCTGCATTTAGTTATTACGTCAACATCGTTTCAATGTCTCCTATTGTTATTGTTTAATCAACTAAAATGGTCTCTTTAGTGCGTGGGTGAATTTATTTATACGCCACACTTTAGAACATATCGCTGCGCATGGGAGATTCTCTGAAGCGGAGGCTCGTGTCAAGTTTGCCCAGATTCTGAGTGCCGTCGAGCATTGCCACGGTAACCAGATTGTCCATCGGGACCTCAAGGCAGAGAACCTTCTCCTGGATCAGAACATGAACATCAAGCTTGCTGGTGAGTGTATCTAGACTTTTATTTCTATAATAAGTTAATTGTAGAGATAGGTCTTTATTTTCGTAACTGTTCTCCATAATATTTATTACGTCATTTAACGAACCTTCTCAAAGGTTAATCTTGAATCTCTACGATGACATAAACACCGTAAGTAGTGTTATAATGAACCGCCCTTCTCGGATCAACTACCCACTTGACGCATGCTTACTTGAGCCATCTTGATTATTATAGAAGCTGACATCGCTAATTGGCGTTGAACTCAACTGTGATGTAGTAATTTATATTGTGGAACTGCTTATTAATATTATTCACAAGTTATACACATTGGTTTTCTAATATGTCTATCCTTAAAGTATTGCGTTTATTCAGAATTTGGATCAAATTTGCGGTGTAGATTCTGCCACTTAGAGCCTATATATCGGCTTAAAAATTGTTCAGAATGCTTTTTGATTCATTCATACGGGTGGACAACTTCTTAATAATTATATTGATTTTCTTCGCTTTTTTCGAAAATCAAAAATTTTTCATTCTATGAAATTACAATAAAATTGCTATGGATTCAATAAATTGTGTTTATAGTTAGTTTTAGATATTAATACTGATACTAGTTCGTATTGCATGAGCTGAATATAGTTTATGTTTGAAGTGGAAGAAGTTTTTTAATATCCCATGAAAAGTATTTATAGCTTTTATATTGTTTTACTGATAATAGATATTTGATGTTTCCTAACTCTTTCGATATAAAACTTGACTGCATGCCTGGTGAGGCTCCCTTTTGTGGCATTGTATTTATTTATAAATAACGCTAGGTGATAATTATTACTTAAAATATTTAAACAATATTGCGGAGAATTCAGTGAGCTCCTTGTGGCTTTGGATTTTTCGGTCTATAATTATTTGTTTTCACCATAACACCTCTACGTAGCTAAGATAGAAAATAGAGACCAACAAATCTTCATATAATATTATAATTATTAAATCAAAAGGTTCTATTACAATACAATATACGATCATTTTTAAAACTATTGATTAAATTCAGATACAAAGAAAAGTCTTACAAAGTATGCAATAATCGGTGTGTGTATTTATGCGTCTTTTGATTGGTTAATTTATGTGTTTGAATTATTTTCACAGTCTACTTTTTCATAGATACCTACCTTATCAATAGTTAACTATAATCCATAACCTTTACCTTAAACAATCAATTAGTTGATCGTAGAATCATCTTGTTTTCCTCTCATTTCGCTTTCATTCAGATTTTGGTTTCGGAACTTTCTTCGAAGGTGGCGACTTGCTGTCAACTTGGTGTGGAAGTCCGCCCTACGCTGCCCCGGAGATCTTCAAGGGCGACAAATACGTCGGCCCTAAGAGTGATGTCTGGGTGAGTCCTTGAGATAGTTTGTCTTGATAATTATGGTTACTATGGTTACCAAGGTCGTGTTTAAACAAAACAATTTCTAGACCGCTGGTCTTAAGTACATAATATAATCATACTAATTCTTTCAATCTCGGTTTTTTATTGAAACATTTATTGTTAGTTTGTAAACTTTTTTCATATATTTCTTCAATGGTTTTTCATATTTATTATTGGGTGTAAATCAAATTAAATTTGTGAAATAGCAGAGTGCAATTGTCCTCTATTCAACCCTTTATTAGAACCCCCATACTTCTCCTTCTTTGCGAAATATTAAAATAATATGATCATTTAAAATACGTCATTGGATCAAATGTCTATATAATATATCACTAATAATAAAAAATCTGTCTTTTGTAGCTCTAATCTTGGGTTTAACTGTTTTTTAATCACCGAATCTATTTTACGCGATGCATTAGTCAAATTCCTGTCGTAGAAATTGACGTCACCATAATGAAAGCGTGGGAATGTTTTTCAAACCCCGATAGTATAATAAATTAGCTCACGAGATAGTCTGTCGGCTTTATCATCATCAAGACAGTAAAGGACGTACACACAGATGAAATCTGAGTATACGGAGTAAATCTATGCATCACAACTCACTTCTGAAGAATCCAGTCGCTAAACGGTAAATGCATTCCGCTACGTCACATAGCTCATCGACTCCGATTGGTCCAACGGTCAATTGACGTCATAATTGTTCTTCTTTGAAAAGCGATGCTGACGACTTCAATCTCTTCGTTTTCGGTAAAGTACTCTGGCCTACGTCAATGAGCGAGCCAATGTCCAGTTTTGCTTAACCCAATGTAATCTTTACCTTAATAGGAATAGGAATTAGACACACGGCAGCTCTGACACAGCAGCTCTGAACGATGTTGACAACGGTTGGATAAAGCGCATAATTTACAATCACTGTAATTATGAATAATTGTAGACCTTTACACGAGACAGTTGTGGTGTATGTTGGCAACCTTTAATTTATAAATTAATGACTCGTTTTATTGTTAATCAAAAAAGTCGAAACTTGTGGAAATCATTGTTAATTTGTCTTAATCCTATAACGTTTCTTTTCGCATTGTCGTACTCTGTTCATTTACATAATAGATAATTATTTTTAATACTAGTACCACTATTTAGACGAATTTTATACAATTCAACACAACTTAATCAGGAAAGGCTATGACGCAAATTGTTCAACGTGCGTCATTGCTTTTATACGAATTATTAGCATGCGTACTTTTATGTATAAGTCACGAGATTATCTAATACAACTCTCGTAAAAGGAAACTTTTTTTTCTTCTCTTTCTTAATATTAGAGTAAATTTTACCAAGCGATGTTTTTGAATTTCAAATTATTTCAATTAATTTTGCTGATGTTAATTTATTTTTATTTTTTATATTTATTGCAAGTGGTGAACTTTTATGTTTTTCGCATTTTTGTTTATATTTTTATCCAAACTATTCTTTTTTACAATCAACATGGGGTTCTAAATCTTGTTCGATTCTTCACCTTACTCATCTTGTTCTGTAATGCATTGAGGAGTTAAATGTTACTTAACAAAATAAGTTAGTAGTTTACAATAAATAAAGCAAACACGATTTTAATTCTACGAAGCAGATATTATATTATTTAATTTACAATGCTCATCGTAAAATATTTGAACTACGGCCACTATCTCGTCTTGAATTGGCTGTGCTCTCCTCCAATCAGAGTCTGGGAGTTGTACTCTACGTGTTGGTGTGTGGTGCACTCCCATTTGATGAACAAACTCTTCCACGTCTTCGAGATCAGGTCCTCACAGGCTGGTTCCGTGTCCCGTATTGGATGTCTGATTGTAAGTACCTATCTAGCTAGCTAATCATAGAAATGTTTAAATTTTAATCGATTTTCCTTGAGTTTATCCTATTTATAGTAAATTAGTTGTCCGGGTTATTTAAAAGTAAAACTCTACTTGAACTACAACTAAATTCTTTAGATATGTTTAAAATTGTTTCCAATTTCTATAATCAACATATATAAATCTATTGAGGATAATAAACAAGTCAACATTTCTAGTACAACATCTGAAACTGTTCTTATGACCAATACAATGCTCGAAATAAGGATTTCACTATCACTTGTCCGTAATAATTCTACCTGTTCGAGAGATACCACCAATTTTATAAAAAATAAATTGTTATAATATACACAATATAATTAAACTTCAAAATGGGTATATGCTGTAAATATGTCTACTGTTGTTCAAATAAGGTAAACTTACCAAATTGTAATACAATAATAAATGTATAGAGACGTCACTGTCGCTAATATTATATCAATCACAGATTAGAATCATCATCACTGTCGAAATTGTCCTCTAGTGTTAGCATGCCATTGATTCACAATTGATTAATTAATGTATATACAGAGTGTCCGATAAGTTTTGAACCATAAAAAATTCTATATAAATACATAATACGTAATAAGTGTATATTTAAATATAATTATCGACCTAAATATGTAAGCACACATCATACATAAATGTTTACATGTCCGCACCATAGATATTGTATATCATATATAAAACTAGATTGGACATCTAAAATATGTCTATACTAAAGTATGTTGCATCGCGTGTATGGCAAATCCAGAGTTGTGATTGGTTAAATAATTTGAAAATAACTTTAACAGAATATATATATTTATTTAATTGATACATATAAACAATTATTGAATTTAATATTAATACAGTTATATTTAATTAATACATATAAGCAAATATTGAATTTAATTATATTGAATTTTTGCAAGGATCGACAGAAACCGATACTAAATGACAACAACCAGCTAGATTTCCAATCTAGTTAAACTTAACAAAGATAGTATATCTATTGTCCGCACGGACAATGGGATAGCCTTTATTTCGAGTATATATTAGTAAAAGCTTTAAGAACAATTGTATTTCTGTTTGTTCCTGAGAAGGTTATAGAGCCGAGTTTTTAACAAATTTGATACCATAATTATGATCTTGTTCGATGTCTTATGCACCCGTATTATAAGATTTGATTTATACATATTTATTATAATATTTTCAATTCACATAAAGTTATCAAGAGGGAAAGTTGTTTGATTTAATTGCCATGGATACAGCATTAGAATGTTTATCCCCATTGCCATCTGCTGCGCAGTTGCACACGGCTGCATTCGAGCCTACCTAAAATGAATTAAGATTTGGAGAGAGCAACGCTTCTTCTGTCTATACCTGTCTCAATAGAACTTAACTAGTTTTGTATATTTACAGATACGGTTTTTACTTGTGTAGGCGGAGAGAGTTGCTTTGTTAGCGGAGATTTCCATCAAATACAAAATTTTAATCTTATCGATTAGTTAAATAGACATTAGGTAATGTTGTTTAGCGTAAAGGGGGGTTTTAATTAACGAATAAGTTATGGACAATTCATTGTTTTGGTCGACAGCTTGTGAACAACTGATTCGTGGAATGCTGAATCGATATCCCAACAAACGGTTCTCCATCGCGAGGATTAAAGATCACAAATGGATCCAGGCGGGGCCGGATCTACCGCAGGAAGTCAGCTCTCCCGTTCACGAGGTACCAACTGCCAACTGCAGCCAATGTCCCGGGTCCACGTCAGCCCAGCCAGAAGGAAGCCAGCGACAACGAGTCTCGATTTCAGAGCGAGACCAACCTTCCTTCACCGAAGAGAATAAAGTGAGTTCTTTCATATTAGAGTATTTATTATTTTAAAGATCATTTTAATATTTGGAAATATTTAGAATCATCTTCAATGGGAAGAAAATGATAGCAAGTCAATATAGCCATCATTAAGACCGAATTATATACGAGCGGAGGTTGTATTCCTTCCTGTGTTTGAGACGTGTGCACTTCTCCCGGGAAACTCTCTCTATCTCGCCCGCATTCTCTTCACTCTATTTTTATCCCGGGAGGAAATCTCAGTGACGTAAATGCCACTAATAATAATTGTGCATTGTTTCCATATTCCTTGGATAACACGTTGTCCGTGCGTAGAATTCGTCAACACAGCAATACAGCAGTAATGCAATTTTTCATATTTTGTTTTTAACTCTGGAGAATTTACGAAATTCGCGCTCCATAACTATAATTATTGTCTTTCGCTTTCCCTGGAGATGTGAATCCAAAAGTTGTGACGTCAATCCAGCTTTCTATAAATAGCCTGCTCGTGTTGACGTTATAGAGTAATTCAGCCAATCAGAGACGAGCTAAGATCACGCGTTGGCATGTTGTTATTTGTATGTAAGTATATCGTTGACGTCAATCGTCTTCCTCCTCCTCCCTGTCTGTCTCTCTCTCTCACTCACAAACTCAATCCAGGTGCTTCTGTCTCTTACATTTGTCTGTTCACTTTGATCTCAAAGACAACTGGTTAGCGTCGGCTATAAACATTTTTCGCTACAATTGCAGCAGAGGTAGTAATAAAGAAGATTGTCAATGTTTTTTTATTAATTATAAATTTTTAGTAGCTTTTTTTTACCTTTCCCTTTAGCAGTTGCATTAGATTGAACAATATTTATCTTTTAATATGTAATTAGTGTTGTATTTTTAACTGACGTGTCGAATTTTCTTTTCCAAATACGCAAATTTTATTTGTTTTCATTAATTTAGTTAATTTTTTCTTTGACTTGTGCACACATGTTTGTTCCTTCGTTCCAGGAGTCGGAGTACAATGAATTGGTGATACAAATGTTAGAACACAGTGGAATGTCGCGCCAGAAAATGATAGAGGTAATTGTGAAGGAGTTAAGAAGGTCATATAGCGAAGCTTACATAAATATAATATATTTCCCCTTGACAACCATTCAAATAATTCAAACTCTAATACTGTTATAAATCAAAACACCCCTCTAAATTATATTCCTATCTATGATTATTGTATGAGAATAAAATTATAAATCTATCAAATCTCAAATTAATATTGCACAACAATTATATTTATGAAACGGTTTTTTGTAAGAATATATTTCCTTCCAATAAAGAATGGATTAATTCGTTTAATTTTGTAATAATTGCGAAACCTATTTATATATTCAGATAGTTTTCTGAATTCCTGATTTGCATTAAGCAACCTCGCAAAGTCTAATGATATTATGTCAGGCATACATTTTCATATTTCCTGCGAATAATTCTCGGCGCTATTTCATTTTCTATCTCTCTCTCACTGTATTTTTTTCAAATCTGGTAGGTAGTGATTGACGTGTGTTTTATGCGTCTCAAACATACATCTTCTGATAGAGTTATATTTGGATGTTTTATATTGCATATTAGAATGATGTGTTTTTAATGATTGCGGAGATATTGAAATATGTTTGTAAAAGCTAGTTATATAGATTGTAAAGCCCAAAATTAAATAGGATCCATGACTTCATTCTTTATACTGAATATATTCTCCTATGCATGCACCGAAAAGTAGGCATTTCATATTGATTAAAGAATTTGAAATGTTTAACTTTTCAGTGCATGGAGAATTCTTTTCAACATAACAATATATTATATGGATTTTATATTGAACTCTTATTTTTCCAATACTTTTCAAAAATTGTGCATATCTATACATTTATTGTTCTAGTTTGATGAACTCATAGAAATATAAATAAGATAGAAGCGGCATGTCTATAGAAATGCTGTTGATTGGTCTGCTCATTAAGGGAAATCCCAATGACTGGATAAAAAATATCTTTTTATGCATTGTTTTTATATGCAAAATCGTAATTTTATTTTTGTCTTTAACTAAAGATTGTGACGTTACCTTTTATTGAATTATACTTTATTATTTACCATAGTTAACACTGAAAATACGGTTTTTAGAATATTTTAATGGAAGTTTCAAATTAACGGAATATATGGATATAATAGAATTTCAAAAGAGGTCTCATTTCATAAGCTAATATTGTTGTTTACATATTTAAATACATCTCCTTCGAAAAAAAGGATTTCAATTAAAGATTCAATAATCATTATTTGTAGCTTTAAAGAAAAGTTACAAGTTATTACATAGGAATGGGCAGTCTTACCATGCATATTATGTATAATGTATTCAGGCGCAGTCCCAAAACTATTCTCAAGGGGGCACAAAGTCATAAGGGTGCATATCATACAAGAGAGCAAGGTCATATAATAGTACTATAATACTACAACAATATAGAAAGGGTGTATTCTTTCTTAAAGGGGTGGGGTATGTGCCCCTGAGGCCCCCTCCCCAAGGCCACCTCTGAAATTTTGTACCAGCAATTTTTCCTATGCAATGTTACAATATATTAAGATCTGACAATAAAGAATGTTTTTAAATAAAAAAATCTAGTGAAACATTAACTTTTTAGAGGAATACAGTCAAATATATTCAGGGTTCATACAATTTTGAAAAATAAAATTTGAGGACATTTCCAGGACAATTTCAGAATTTATAAGAAAGTTTGGGGGGGATTTTCAGTGAGTTAAAACTGAGTTGACACTAATTATTTAAATCCTTAATATCAAAAAATTGCAGAAGTTTTTTTCTAGGACTCAAAATTATAGTCATATGCAGATTATCAGAAATCCAATCATATATGAGTGGTCATGCCTACATTGTAAGGGTAGCCTATAATCATCACATATCAGTGGCATATCCAGTATAGAGAATGTGGAGGGTGCGCTCCCCCCTTCACTTTTCACTTTAAGCACCTATCTCGGTTAGATAGAGAGACTATGTGTATATTTCCTAGGTATATTTGTCTGAGCAGGATTTGGTATGTACCTACATAAGTTACTTATATGTTTTCTTAAAACAATTGAACAGTACAATAAAAGAAGTTTCGGATTTATAAATAAATTATGAATTATTACTTAATATGTGTATTTATGTTCATAGTATACTTATTGAAAAATAAATAATAGATATTAAGGTTAGGCAACTTTTTTCAGTAGTTTGGCGCCCTTTGGACCCTGTGCTCCCCCCTGACAAAATCCTGGATACGCTACTACATAGGGCTCAAAATGTATGGGTTTTAAAGCTAAGAATGCATTAAATAATATTTAACACTGTGCATTAATTGTTTATTAACATACAAATATTATTTTTTGTAAAAATCTTATTTTGACAGATGAAATCCAAATTTCACTCATTTACCTACAAAATCAAAAATGACACATTTTGACACACCAGACGCAGCCTTGTATTTTTTATTGCATAGCCAGAGAATTTGTAAGAATGTATTGAAGGGAACAATGCAAAAAATGTATCTAAAAAATGTGGAATACAAATATTTTTTCCATGACATATATCAAGCTTCAAGGACCATATGAACCCTGAAAATTAATTCTATGACCATTACATTTATTTAAAAAGGGTGATTTTTCAAAATCTGTAATTGGTTTACAAAACTCACACCTTTTTTACTAAGTTTATTTGTATATATACTGATTTTAGGATAGTATTATTAAGAGTGACAGTAGGTGCACTTGTATAATATTTGCAGAATGTTTTTTTAGTCATAAACTTATTATTTTGTCTAACAGTTTAATAATATATAATTAATTATATAAAAAAATTTACAATATTATTTTATTATTATGAATTTCTAAATTTAGACTAAAGCTAATTGGTATAAAAAATAATCATACAATTTAAAATAATAATTTAATATCATTGTGCTGATACTCTTAAATCTAAAAATTGACCAATAATGAATTGTATAACAGGGTTGTCCACTGATATTTAAGAATAACAAGAATTATAATACAATTAAAATAACATACCTATAAGTCCAGTCTGATAGTTTATAGAACAGTTCATTTTGTAGTTTATAACTAATATGCACTAGCACTATACTATTTAATACTTTCATTTTGAAAAGTGGTTACTTTATTTTATATTTATTGAATTTATATTATTAATTTATTTAATAATTTTCAAAAAATCTAATAAGGATAATTACATAGTTAGATAAATTCAATTTTGTCTGTTCTGTTAAATTAACTTATTTGGCCAAGAAAATTGAAAATCATGAAATTATGGGCTGGAGGAGGGTACATAATGGTCACATAAAGGTCACATAATGGAGGAGGGTGAGGAGGGAACTTGCCTTCCTGGCCAGTAAGGGTGACAATGTCTTTCTAATGACTTGTTGTACCCCTTAAATGTGACTGTATGACACTACCTGAATTAACATTTCATAGACATAATTAACAAAATAATTAACTAAGTAAAACTTAACAATAGCATAGGAACTCTAGGATATTTACGATAGTGTTAAAGCTACAAATAAAATACATTTAGAATCAATAATTATACTTGCACCTATTTTACCTTTTACAACGTATGTATGCAAAGGAGATTTATAAAACTTATTGTATATGCCATTATAATCAATATAATCAATACATTTTGTCGTAATATACGCATTTTAATAGATTTTAAAAATTTTATTTTACGTACCTAAAACAAAGGAATACAACCTATTAAATAATTTTTTTTCGTGTGGACTCTTCAATTCCTGCAATTGAACCATAATGACAACGGAGTACTAAATTTTAAAGCACTAAATGAATACGGAATCCTATTTCGAGAAATCGAAACTCTATTGTTGTCCAGTCATTTTGGCGGACCCTAATATGCAGTAAAAAAGATAATCAAGCCGCTTCTATTTATTTCAATGGATGAACATTTAATATATATTGATTTATCAATATGCATAGCAATAAATTACATTCAATAATTTAAAAAGTACTTTTCAAATATCGTTAAATATTTATTTTTCGAATTTCATTCTCATAGATATTTTATAAAATTAATCTTTTTAATCAATATTTATTTTTCTATGAATGGGTCTATTTAGACTATAGCTAATTATACTCATTGATA
>JAUZNC010035758.1:0-19134 GCA_034780395.1 Vannuccia rotundouncinata
GGACAATAACTGACTAAGTCAATAAAAAAGGTGTCTTAACAATACAGTGCAAATTATAGTTGATGACTTAGTTTTTTGTCGTCTATTTTCAAAGTCACAATTATGAATAAACTCTGCCAAGTACCCGACTTAGTCGCTGACTTACTAAAGTCACCGTTATAAATTAAAAACTTGTCTAAGTCAAAACACTAAGTCGTTGACTTTATTAAGTCCCCGTTATGAATAATAATAATAATAAGCGTTTATTACGGAATATAAGAGAGAGTGCATCCAATTGTTTACAAAAGCTACTTTTTGATCAGCTTGAGTAATCTCAGTGCCGTCCGCATTGACCACTTTACATTGCAGATGAAGGAAGTATTGTATCATTGAGATGGAAGTATTCATTGATATATGAGATATCTCGAGATATCCACTTGGATATATTTTGTCTAAATCGCTGCTCCTCGTTCGGGAAAGTATGCTCAAATCTTTTTAATTAACATAATTTTCATAACTATATAACTTAACTTTTTTATGTTCCTTTAATGTAACTCTTTTTTTCTATCCTGCGAATGTACTTTGCGAATATGGAATGCAAATATCACAAAATCTTTAGCAGCTGCAAATTAAAATCCATTTGAAAGTCGATATTATACTAACTTCATATGAACTAAGTTTTACAACAGTTGTTCTGAATAATATTAATATTTTTATTTATTATTAATTTGCATCCTTTTGATCTGTTCTATATTTATTATTATTATAATATGGAAAGCACTAAATTTACAAGCGAATGCGCTTCCAAAGGAAATATTAATTGTAACTTGTAATTGTAATAGTAACTATTTCGGCTAACAACTTCAAAAATAATATAATAAAAAGATTGATTCTCTAAATTCCTCATTGTTTCGATAAATGGTCCAAGTTTACACATTTTGTCTTTAAAATTTGTATACCAGCTTTTTTGGTGAATCACTATTTTCAAGAATAATCTCTAATACTTTTAGTACTGCTACTATATTGTTTGCATTCGCTTATCTTTTTCTTCGGTGATTGGCTCTACTTCTCATATTCTTCTAGCAAAAACTCACCATATCATTATTTTATTAAAATAACATATGGCCAAGCAGATTTTGACTATTATTTTATTACCTTTACTTTTTATAACTCCTAGCTTTAGATCCATGAAATATTTAAAAAAAATATTTAGGTTGACTTACTTGTTATGACTCACTAGATGACTCTCTTATTATGACTCACTAGATGACTCGCTTGTTATGACTCACCACTAAATGACTAGATTGTTATCAGTCACTAAATGAATCGTTTGTTACGACTCACCAGATTACTTGCTTGTTATGACTCACTAAATGACTCAATTGTTATGACTCACTGGATTACTCGTTTGTTATGGCTCACTAGATTACTCGCTTGTTATGGCTCACTAGATTACTCACTTGTTATGACTCACTAAATGATTCGCTTCTAAAGATTTATTAATACCCTTACAAAATGGACTGAATCTCAGAAAAACGAATGACGGATGTTGATACTGCACAATCAACTCGGATAACATGCTCAAATTCAACAATCCTGTTGTAATTTCTATTTGAATACAATTGAGTTAATTGTCGATTTTCAAAGTGATCTGAAAATCTATGAAATTGTAGAAAATCTAATCTTATATACAACAAACGCATTTTTTTTGTAAACTTATTGGCCTCCTACCTTCTCATTAAATAGTATTTTTTACAGTGGAAAATGATAATAAACTAATTTTTAAGAGTGCGTATTGTTCAACCGACAACTATAGAAAAACAACGGGATTGTAAATATATATTATTTTAACAAGTTCCCTAAACCAATTATAGTCTATTTATAAAGACTTTGTAGAATTTAACACTTATCAATAATTCACGAAAAAATAGGTAAAATCAATTCGTTTTGAATAATAGACGACTTCTTATTTACAACAATTTTTGGTCACCTTTATCACTCTGAAATACTAGCATGACAATTTTTACTTTGAGAAAAACAAAAGACAGAAATGAAATATACAACAACATATTCTACTGTAAGGTATGTGAATTTTTAATTACATAGAAGATTTTCAATATTTGGGTGTGGTTATTCTTCAAACAATTCTTTAAATATTCGGTCATAAATATATATAATATGTTTTATAGATCAAAAATAAAATAAAATAAAATAAATACAATTATTACAGTTAAGTAATGTCAATTGTGGTCCGGCAGTTTAACCGAAAAAGTGCTTTTGAGTCCGACAATCGTTTATTTGCACTTTCTAAATGTGAAATTTGTACTGATTCCAAATCCGGTTGATACCATCGTGGCATATTTTACAATATTTCATAAATCGTGTTTAATTAGTATATATTTACTAATTAAATTAGACAAATAAAAACTTGAAATATTGTCTTTAATTCAATTTTTTTAAAAAAAAATAAATGTATGATTTACATTTAAATTAACCAAGTAAGTTATATATGAAGTGCATCACATTTTTATAAAATAATATATTTTCTTGGCCACTAAATTTTTAATAAGAAATACATTAACACATACAAACAAAAGCCCCATTTAGACAGTGTATCATCAACCGTGAGATTTATATGCATTGTAGCAGCTTTTGACTCCTCGACTTAAAAAAGATATTGTATACGACAACTTAGTGCGATAACATTGATATTTTGAAGTTGCACACCAACTGTTCTTACAACACGGGTACCTACTTTATGAGTTTTAAAATGAGTTCAAGCATTGTTGGTGTCAAAGATTTTGATAGTGTGTCTTTAGTCCACCAATGAATTGTAGGATCTATTTGGGGTAATCAGGCATATTATGTGCTGTCTTCCAAATAATAGCCCAATGGAGTTTTCTCAAAATGATTCATACGTGGGTTGGTGGCAGACACTTGAGTTTGATTTTGATTTAGAATTTTTTTGTCCACATATCGAATCAACGTCTGACATGGTTCACTATGCAATAATATCTCCTAATTTAGAATTTATTTATTCCAAGAAATTCAAGCGCTTCCCCTATTCCGAAAGCTCTTAATCGAATAACCTTTTGCATTACCAACCACATCTGAGCTGATGTATCGCAGGCTATGAGAGCTTGTTTTGCTAAAATATATTTGGATTTTTGTACGATTTTGAGTGCAGACTGACCAGCAACAATCTAAAGAAGTTAGTGAACAAGTGAGTTTAGCATTGGCATATATATATAATAACAATATAAAGACACCTGTGTATTAGTAAGAAATAAATCCCTCCTCATTAGTTGTTTTTAAATCTGACATATATGACACAACACCCGGACGTATTTCTTTTGTGGTTGCATCTTTTTTTGAAATAATAAAGTAGTGGCTATTTGAATCATCTAGCTGTACTTTGTTTTCCGAATAGTTAGAATAGTCTTTTGTTGTGGCCGAGTTTGTGGCATTTACTTGGATGCTGTTGAGTTCTAACCAGTCATTTTCCATGTTTGAGGTTGTAGTCAATTTATCAGTCATGCACTAAAAGACGTCATTGTACCCAGTCCTTTGAATTATATTTTTCACGAAAACAGAAATATAATCGGCTTATACAGTACCATTGTCTTGCCAATGAATTATTCATAGGACAGCACATCTGTCGATAATGGTGACATAGACGGGCAACGAACATCGATGTGACATTGATTACACTATCACCTGAAGCTTTCGTTTTAATGAAGATTTTTCTGTTACAATTCTCATGTTTCCATTATCATCATACTTTGAGGTTGAAATTGGTGCCAGTACTTCATTTAGTTTTATGATTCTGGAAAAGATAATTTTTGTGTCGCATATATTAACCCTATCCATATCAAGGGCTGAACGGTTCCATAACCATCCCATCAAATTTTCCAACAAAAAAAAAGTTTTTTATCAGGTATAAGTGAAATCGATTACCTATATATATATACTCTGAGGGGTGGCTATTGATAGGGAATTATATTTCATTGCTAATACACAATGAATCACCAACACACGCTATAATATTTAGATACTCAGTACTTCATTATATAGTAAATTATTTTGATTATTATTGAAAAAATATATTTTTTTACTCTTTTTCAGTATAATTTAAAATAGTAATAATATTTTTCATTTTTTCATAAACATTTTTTTTGTGTAAAGTCATCTGTAGTTATCATATGATTTAAGTAGATTTCAATAAGGGGGCCGAATCAGCCCCCCCCCGGTACCTGGCTGCGTTAAATAGCCCGGTAGGGATAGGGTTAAACTTTCTTTCAACTTACTGTTAGCTGACATCGTAACACCTTCTTGTTGATTGGTTTGTTAAATCCAGATGAACAACTTGATTCAAAGGTCTGCATATGCTGTTCTTCAATTGCTACAGAAGCGTTTACGTTGATTTCATAAGAAACATGTCTGACTGTGACAACATTTATAATACCTTTGGGATGACAACAGGTAAATTACACAAGTTCTGCAGTTCGGATTTTATATTGTTTCTGTTATGTTGATCTGTCTTTAAACGAGATGCGGACTCTTTGTTATGTGTGATAACCTTCTTCACCGCATTTTGGTGGTCTAGTGAATGTACATCTCGCACACCTCCTACTCCCTCCCATTCTTCATTGACTGGAAGCAATGAGACTATATTATGTCCATCGCTTCACTATGGATGCTTCAAGGTAATTCAATAGTTGTTTCAATATTCATATCGGAACCATTTACATTGCAAAATCCATAATCCATGGTTGAGACGTATAACGTGTTCACTTTTCCAAGGACAGTAAATAGTAGAGTGTATACTTGAAATAATTATGATGTCATGGGGTAAATAATTTTGGTATCATGATTCTTACATCACTAAAGAGTAGGAGTTAGTCTGCTTCCCGGAAAGCATATTTGGAACTCCACCAAATTTATACTGCGCATGATATCAGCAATCCCACTGTGAGTCATTAAATTTCTGACAGATAATAAAACTCATAAGGAAATGCATGCTACAAAGTCTGGGTATGAAATTTATAAATTCGATTGAAGAAAAAACTCACTGGTATGGTGATGATGACAATGTGTAAATGGGACCTTTGTTTATATTATATATGTTAACTCAAAGTTTAACTAATAAATAAATAAATTTAAAAAAAAGATTAAAAAAGTATTTATTATAAAATAGACTAGTAAAATTTAAATTAGTGTATATATACATTAATTAAAATTTTACGAGTCTATTATAACTAATAATTTAATTTATATATTTATTATTTATAAATATATAAACATATAATAATTGAAACATAAATAACTAAAAATGCGTAATTAGAAAATTACAAAAAGCACCAAAAAACAACTAAATCAGTTTTATTTGTGCATATTTATCATTTTTCGTTTTCCATGATAGGAATATTGAGAAGTTTGCCACCAAAATAATTAGTGTAGGATAAATAGTTATTGAGATATAATTAGATCTTATTATTTCGATAATGGCGAAAATTAAACACGATTTGTGAAAAGTGCTCAAGGATGTCAAAGTGGCAACAACCGGATTCGAAATCAGCCCAATTTTCTGATGTAAAAGTAAATGAAAAAAAACGTTTGTCGGAACCCAAAACAAAGTCAGTCTATAATTCAGGGTTTGACTGCCGGACTAATCTGTATGATTGATAAAAATATATAACAATATGAACGTTTAAAATGGTTGAAACAAAACTTAAAAATGTATTTTAACAGTGCAGTGATAATTATTTAAAATTTACTAGTGAAAAAACGCTCTAAGGGAAAAATTTAACCAACAACACAATTTAAATTTAAAATTATCATAGATGCTCAATTGACAAACCTTTTGACAATATAAGACTTTATTTGTTTAAAAATAAATGAATAATCAGTGTAATATTAACTCATAAAATTTTATAACGGATTCATAGAAAATTCACTGTTATTAGGTTTTCTGATAATTCTGACTTTAATGAAGATGATACTTGCTTGTTGAAGCTCATAATTGAAAATATAAATCATCTGAAAAAAAGTATTGAAGATAGAAAATGCATTAATAAAATTTCAGTAATCCATAATTTTTCGAAAGATTTTTAAAGCAATCAATGTACAGATATTGGCGTATGGATTGACAAACATATTAGACGAAATCTTATTTCTCTTTTCTTTTTATTTAGGATGGATTAAAAAAAAGATTAGCTTATTAGTCTAAAAAGTGTAAAAAATAGTCTAATACATAATACTGAATCTGTGAATAAATTTTAACTATCTCCTTAATTAAATATTTCAAGACTATTTGGGTTGTTTTTAAAGAGCCTTATTTTATATCAGTTTAAAAAAATTCTGCTTTTGCAAGGGATGAACTTGCCGAGAGTCTTAAAACATATCAGGTGTAAGATTTTGCATTGGATAGTTTAACACTTCAGCCTTTTGCAAATAAACAAAAAATAAATATATTGCGTTCTTCAGATGATTCAGTATAGTTGCCTTTGGATATGTTAAGTTAGTGTTTATGTTATTTATATATAGTTTAATGTAAAGAATATATTGAAGTTATTTTTTACCGAAGTATTCAGAATAATATTATAATTAAATATATATATATTGTGATATTTTGTGACATAAAGTGATATATTGTGATCTTACAATTATTTAAAATATTTATTCTAATATGGAATAAATTTAATCACAATTTTCATAATTGATCCTTATTTAGAATTTTTAAATATGTTATATTCAAGAAAATGTTTGTTATAAAATATAAATATAAATATATATATATATACATATTTTTATAATTTCGAATTTTCATTTAAATATTATTGTGAAAAGAACTTACTGGGTTGGTCGAAAAACTGATTCTAAAAAGCATATTGGCCCATAGAGCAATAATTGGTGAATTACTAAACGCGGATAAAGATCTTGAAATCGGCAACATTCCAAAAGTTATCGCTAAAATGACCATACAAACACACATTGTAGCACTTCCCTTTGCACGACGCTTCATTTCATTTCGGTTGTCTCGAGTTGTAAGCACAATTTTACAGAAAATTCCCACATAAATAATTAAACTACTAAATATTGGCAGATAATGAAAGAATATACTGTTCAATAATGATACAACCTTTATGACGTATTCTGGAGCACAATCTCCTAGTCGTTTATCGATCGTATAATCAATTGACCAATGAATCTGTCCGACAAAAAACACCAATGGAGCAAGTAATAGCACTGATTAATATTAATATGGTAACAAATCGATTTGTAAAATATTTACGATGTGTTAATGGCAAGAATATGGCCATCCCTCGATTAATAGCTATAAGAAATTGAGCAATTATTGAACCATAAGCTGTGATCTTGTATGCAGGAGACATAAACCAGCAAATGTAATTCTCGGTTGTGATGCCGTAAATAAAAAATACAATCGTCTGTATAGTTTCAAATGGAATAAAAATACAATTACTAAACAAATCCAAAAGAACAACTGCCAGCAAAAGTTTGTAGTATGGCTTTTTCAATAATTTTGATAATGTTAATACCAAAGCAAACCATGCGTTGCCAAAGGTGCCCAAAATAGATAAAATTAAAACAAGACTAAGTGGAATTATGCTCTTTGAAAACAACTCCCTCTCTTGAGAAATAGATGAATTCATTTCACCTTTAGAATAACACCTTTCAAAATATTTTAAGTATTAATATATGTAATGATATAATTTTAAACATATTTTTAAGTTTTCTAAAATCTTGTCTAATTCTAGCCAATAAAATTAACACGTTTTAATTAAAACTTTAAACAAATATAATTGGTTTAATATAATGTTGTGATAAAAAAATCATAAAAAATTACCGAAACATTTATTAAATATGATTTAAAGTTATAAAACTAAAAAACACAATATTATTAATGTTCAATTCATTTCTTAGATTAATTATAACAATTAGTTTTTATTTATTGGTATTTTTTTAAATATTAACAAAGAATAATTATACCGCGAAACTATAAAGACTATTGTTTGACTAATTTCCAAATGTTACGTTGTTAAAACTCAGAATTTACAGCAGTCATCGTTATGCAAACAATTATATAAATTAAAAGTGTATATGACGTTCATAAACAGATACATTCTATGAATTAAATAAACTTTAATTTGATTGAAATTTTGAAAGTTTCAAACTAATTTGTAATAAAACGTTTTTTGTATTAATTATATAAAATCTTATAAATCCATTCTGAGAACAGTGAGAAGTAAATCTACATTTATATTTATCAGAAATTTTAAATGAAATTATTTCCAAAAAAAAATTGATAGCGCAAAATTAAAACTTCAAAAGAAACGATTCACCAATTTATTGGACAACCATAAAAATAAATCAATTACCAGAGTTTATCAATATTTTGAAATATTAATAAAGTTATTATTTTTTTAAATAATATTAAATAGTATAAGATTTTAGCGATATTTAACATTATTTAGTTGCAGAGTTTATTATTTTTAAGTACCAATACCAATTTCTAGTAAAATACAATTTTAACATGATTTTTATTCTCTCAGAAAAAAATATAGTAATATATATATATATATATTTTCCTTATGTAGTAAAGGAGATTTATTGCTATCATAATAGCTGAAATTACTTATCATTCAGGTATTTGTGATATAATAAATTCACTTATTCTAAAATATTACTAAAATAGCAGAGCCGGACAATGGGGTCTCGAGCCCCCACCCTAACTTTTTTCTGTCAGCCCCTATATTTATGGATCATGCTTTATTATTTTTTATAATTATTATAATTTTTATAAATGTCTTACATGAAGAAATAGATTATAGAACGATATAGCTATCAATCTACACCTATATACTTAGTATGGTAGGTGAGACTATTATAGGTACAAAGAATTATTAAATAAATAGTACGTGGGTAGCTGTGATCATCAGTGCAAAAAATCGGTTATTTGAAACTGGAAGAAAGCCATTAACAAATTTCACAATCTTGAGAATTCCAAGTGCCATAAACTGTCCATTTTGAATGTCAGTAGTCATTCTTCTTTCTAATTGTGGTGATATCGAAGAGCTCTTGAGCAGTCAACTAGCAGAAGAAAATCTTCTGAACAGGAAAATGTTGTTAAAGATTATAGAATATTAAGAAAAACGGAGATTGCCAGTGAGAGGAGATGATAACACTTCTTGTCAGCCCTGCAGTTTTAAAGAGATCGTTTTCAGCAATTAGTTGCCCTAAAACCTTTTTACGATCGACAATAACGTCCACCCACCTTAACAGTGTTTCTTTTATTTTTTTTGCAGCTTAACAGATTCTCTTTAATTTTTAATTGTGTTTGAACAATAACCATGATTTATACTGTAGAAAAAAAATAATTTGATTCAAGATTGCCGAATGTTACAGTATACAATATATGGTTATATTTTGTAGAAGAAAAAATACAAATTGTTTACAGTTTGTGCATTTTAAGAAATATTTCATGAATGACACTTTATTCATTCGGAGCTACTTTTAACTTTGTCTTTTGTTAACAAACATGAACTTTATTCTAATTTTTCGACACTGCCAGCTTAAAATAAAACATTCTTACAAGGACCATTGTTATTGTTGTTTCGACTTAATTGTGAAAGACGATCACAGCAACATTTATCTACGGATACACAGTGAATGACCGATGTAGTCAAATAAATATTTCGTTTCATAATATGTGTAGGCACATTATGTGTCTAAAACATTATTATATTATTAATAATTCTGCTGTGTTGTTGTGTTGGTCTTTATTATTTTACAAATAACGAATTTGTATAAATTTACAGTTCCTTAATGTGACAAATATTACACAAATAAAGATTGTCAACCGTATATTCTCAGCTGAAATGTCAACTGAATGTAAGTTTCTAAAAGCATAAGACAACGTTTTACACATTTTTTAAAAAATATTTAATGAAATAATCCAAAAATATAATAAACAATCTAAATTAATTGCTCTAATTATAGTTTAGTTATTACGATAATAATATGTTTAAGCCAAAAGTGTACAACAGACAATGTATGTAATATTTTCATGAATGTCATCTTAAAACGGAAAAATGGGATTTTGCCAAATACCTTTTTGAAAAATATTCCAAATCATAATATTATCTATGATATTATTTGCAAGTAGAAGATATACCAAACATATTTTACTTTTCAAATGTTGTTTGTGCAATTATGTTTTAAAATATTTTAATTAATAAACAGCTTTTATTGTTTAATATTCAAATTTTCAAGTTATACAATTACAACAAATCCACTCTTGTTTTCATTGTCATTCACATGGTCGTCTTAACAAAAAAACTTTCACAAATTCAGAGCTTGATTCATGGAGTTCCCTATTGAACAAGTAAATGATCTGAAAATAAATTGTATAGTTTTATATTTGAAAGTAAGATCGTAAATATTAACATATATTAATAACATAACTAACAAAAAAATGTATAGATTTATTTTTAATAGGCATATACATATGTTATAAACAAATTTCAAAACTCTTTTAAAAAATCGAACTAAAATTATTGTATAATTTTGTTATTTAAAATTGTAATTGTAATATATTCAAATCATTTTTTTATGTGTTATACATGTCTATCTAATGTAAAGTTAACTTATTTTTGTTTATTTATGATATTTTATTATACTCGTACTAGATTATAAGCCAAACTAAAGTAAACTAAAATTAACATAAAATATAATACATATTCTAGTTAAGTAGCAACAAAATATTTATTTTTGAAAAAATTTTGCATGAATGGAATCATATAATTTTTACATTTTTGTTAATTTTATTAAAGGTTTAAAATAAAAAATGTATATTTTAAAATTGTCTAAATACAGATCGATACTAATACAGAATTTCTACTTTTAATGAGGTCTCTTGTAAAATTCAACTACAAAAATATCAAAATTCAATGAAGCTAGCAGTCAGACAAAACTATTTATTAACATTTGTTTTCTACCAGATACTTACTTGATACTTACTTTTCCCTCATAGCCATAATTAATATAGAATATGGATTTTTTTGTAAAATTGTGTAAAATGCTCGTATTTAATATATTTAATAAGTGCTTTTTTCTGATGAATATTCAAGACATCGGTTGTAAATATCCAATTATGATTTGTATATATGTATTATCTAAATCTTTTCCGCAGTTTGATGTAATAAATTGTCTAGTCCTTTTGTCAATACATATTTATGTTAAACGATTATATTTCATAAAAACATTCAAAATAATTTTAATAATAATATTTTAAAATTTGTAAGAATAAGTTAGAATAATTAACACTGACTAATTTACAATTTTTGTGCAACTATATTTCAAAAACGTATAGGTATTCTTTTTCTTATATTCAATAACAATTAATAATTATTTTAAAGCCAAAATGGCAAAATTGTGTTAGCTCATACCAATAAGTAATATACCATAAATTGTGTTAGCTCTTTAAAAACTATTTTCTGATTTGTGTTAACCATGAATGGGTATTAATATGATTTTAAAAAACGTAGATAGCATAAATCAGAAAATAGTTTGGTAAGAGTTGACACAATTTTTGGTATATTATTTATTTTATGGCATGAACTATCACGCTTTTGGCCATTATGACTTTAAAAATAATATTACAGTTTTTTTGCATTCATTATTAATTTTATTAGTGTTCTATATTTTAAAAACAAGGTAATAGATATTCAAGTTGAATAAAATGATAGTAAATTCAAGTAAAACACAAATAATAGTAAAAATAATTGATTTTGTAAACCAAACGTAATTTACATGTACATATTTACAACCATTTAAAACACACCTAAATTTGGCTTTTTGCGCGTGTAGAAAATCGATTGATTTTTATGACGATGAACAGTAAACTGGCAAACATGTTATTATTACTGTGCACTTTGTACCATTATATAGTTTCTCTCTAAATCTATAATATCGGTTGATAAAAAAGGTCACCGCGCGTAGAAATGTAGAAATTGCTTTCAGTTTAATAATACTTAAACTGATATATCTAAGTAATGGAAATTGGAAATTTCACAATCCATGTAATTCATTCTTTTTTATGTAAACCTAAAATGTAAAGTATATTGATGGTATAGTTATCAATGAGTACGTTTGTAATGATATAAATGCTTTAAAATAATCGTTTTACGACAAATTTTAGATCATTTTTATTTCATTTTATTTAAATTCAGCCTATTTCTAACGTATTTGGAAAAAATTATCAAAATCGGTTGAAGTTTAGGGGTAGTTATTGGGTTTGAAGAAGAAGAATAACGAAATATTGCGATTTTTGACTACAACTCAAAGATATCAATTTGAAATTTAAAATACTGATGAAGATGTGACAGTGCTATCTAACGAATATAAAATTATTTCGACACCTCTTATAATTTTTTTATGATGACTATGTCAAAAATGTCTAGTTTGTGCTTATCCTATAATACCTACAGTGCGTAGGTTGCACTCAGCCCTCAAGTTCTTAAACATTTAGCTAACAACCTACTTTCGTAGGTTTAAATAAAATTCTCTTATAATTAAATACTCTTTTAAAATATTTTTATAAGTAAAAATCGAGAAAGTTGTAAAGAAGATTATTTTAAATAATGAATCTGTGTAAAATAAAAAAAAATTATAATAATTTGAAATATGTTTATCTCAAATATGATACTTACAGGATTGAAAGAAAAGCTGATTCTGAAAAGCATATTGGCCCAAAGAGCTATTATTGATGAGTTTTCATATGCGGTAAGCGATTGTGAAACAGGTGTTATTCCAAAAGTGATCGCTAAAATAACCATACAAACACACATTGTACCACTCCCCTTTGCTCGACGCTTAACTTCATCTCGACTAACTCTGGATGTAAGCAGAATTTTTATTAAGATTCCAAGGTATATTAACAAACTGACATAGATTGGAAAATAATGGAACAATATACCATTTATAATTGATGTAACATTATATCTGAATTTGGTAGTGCAATCGCCCAATCGATAATCGAGTGTGTATTCAATTGACCAATATATCTGTCCAACATAAAATATAAAAGGACAGAGACCGGTTGAAAAGAAAAGTATGACGAAAACAAATCGGTTAGTAAAATATTTCCGGTAGATAATTGGAGTAAAAAATGCCATACCACGACTAATAGCTATCATAAATTGTCCAATTATTGAACCAAACGCAGTGAGCTTGTATCCAGGAGACATGAACCAACAAATAAATGTGGGGGTAAGAGATCCATATTTAAGAAACACGATCGTCTGTAGAGTTTCAAATGGAATAAAAACACAATTAGTGACAAAGTCGTAAATAACAACTGCTAGTAAAAGTCTGTAATATGGTTTTTTCAATAACTCTCTTTTTGTAATAATCAAAGTAAACCACGCGTTACCAAAGGTACCCAAAGCGCTAGATATCAGAACTAAAGTTAGTGGAACTATGCTATCTAAAAAAGTTTCATGCACGGTCGAAGTAGAAGAATTCATACACTAAAATAAATAATAGCAAAAATATTTGGTTAAATATAGAAATTTTGCATAATTTAATTGCACAAAACTTTTTCTTTCATTTATTTATTTCTTATTTTCCTTTATACCCAGATTTTATTATAAACGTGTCTCATTGGTTATTAGAGAAACTCCTGCGTTTGTACAACAGATTTATTCCAATTTATAATAATGTAACACTAGGCGGAATTTCACCATATATAACAATATACTATTTAAAGTAAAGTTTTTTAAACCTGCATCATACATTAGATAATCAATACATTTTAATAATGTTTGCTTTATTTTAAATAAATTACATATTTAGATAATTAAATAATGTCAAATAAATAATTTTTATATCTCATTTTATGTATGTACCTATTGTTAAAATATCTAGTAATTTATAAAAATATGACTGCAATCACTAATATCGTTGTAAATTATTTTGCCGAATATAAAATATCAATAATTTAAAGTTATAACAAATACAATCCTAATTTCAAGTTAAATTAAATCACATTTTATAAAAAAATGTTCTACAAACGGATGTTGCATAGCAACACTTTCTATTATATTGTCAGTAAATGGATTACATACCTTCTTGGGCTGAATTAATCAAGTTTTGTACATTCTTTGTGCATCCCAGGAGAATGGACATTTCGAGCATTCTGTCTTAATTAAACACATTTCCGCATACAAATTTCAAAGATGTTTCAAATCTTTAATGATATTAACTAACACATTTTTTTCAATATCGCAGTTTTTGTAACTTCAATTATTATAATTGTATACTTTCGATTTGAAATTAAAAAGGTTTGTATATAAAAAATAATTTAAAATATCAATAGTGAATAATATACCGGATGGAAATATGATAAATGGCAGTGTCATATATCTTCACAATCTTGATTTTATCTGTTATTTAGTGAGAAAATTAGATTAGACGAAATCATTAAACGTATTAATTATTACACTTTACTAGCAATGTAAAATAATAAATAATGTTAGCACAAATACTTAATATATGTACTCATCATTTTATTTAAAAAAAATATAGATAGTTAATTTTTATACACTCTATATATGTATAAAAAAGTTCAATACCTCTACATTTATTAAATTTAATATTATATAATGAGACACTTTAAAATGTTTTTAATTTAAATATATTTATTATACAGATCTGAACGAAGAATATGGTCCGCATTTTACAAGCTTTCAAAATGACGTGAATCGTAATAAAATCTATGTTTTAATTTAAATGCATAATTTTTATAGCGAAGTTCCGCGTCCGCACATATACATGATAAAAAAATACTTTTTGCAAACATTATAATAATATGAAGAATCCAAATACAAAAAAGTGAAATATCCTCATTAAATTTTTCAAATAAGTCTAAGATAGAGTTAATTTTCAATAATTGTTTCTTTAAAAAATATTATATTTATATTTAGTTACTTTCTCATGTTTAAAAAAGATGGAAACAATTATACGTAAGACAATTTTTTTTATCGTTTTCGTATCTAGAATGTAGAGGATGTATATATTCATATGTAAAAGTTTTTTATGTAATAAAAACAAATAATTGCAATTTATAGCTACTTTAACGTATGTATGTATTACATTTTTGAAATTTTTTTGTTGTTGAAATATCCATTATTATAATTTATAAGTTTAATTTAAATTTGTGTTTGTATATAGTCTTGTGTACAAATTTTTTAACATAATAAAGTGTACTAAACAAATGTTTTATTTTATTTCAGTTATTTGAAATGAATAGTATTTTAATGATTATTTAATTTATTTTCTTATAATTGCGTTGTAGATTTATATATTGTCTAGAAATAATTCATATGTAATATAATGTATAGATACTACTTATTTATATATATTATTTTAAGTATGTATTAATGTGCTTAAAAATAAGTTTAACCTAATATTATAAAATTATACACTCTTTATAATAATCTACTTATAAGTAGTGTAACAATGGAAATTAATATCTTGTCTTAAGGCAGTGGGTGTTTATTATTATGTGATTTAGACCGACATAGTTAACTTACTCTATAATATCATTATAATGTTAGACATTTTTTAAAACATTAGTTTTTCAAGACATTTGTCTATTATAAAGGTCAAATAATAATATACTCTATGAGAATTTGCTCTTCTCATTCTTCTTCTTTATTAATTTCATTTTTTTATATTACCAATTATTATTTTTACACTTTGACAATAAATAAATACAAATAGAGTTTCAAATGTATATTGCTGTATGTATATCACTTAAAAGCAGTTTATCACATTTTTATATTATTTAGACTTCAAAATCATAATTTTTATTTATTGCAGATGTAAAAATAACTAAAAGTATCAGTTTCAAACTGTTTCAATCTGTTTTGACTGCGTTTATCAGTAAATATTGATCTAAAAATATTTTTATATCGATAAAATCATATTACTTAACAGTTTTTATTTATCTTCCTATTACAGTTATTTTTACCAATTAAAATATGAATCATATCGAATTTGTAATGGAGTAAATTTTAGTTTTAAGTTCGAGCGCACATTTATTAAATATAGAACGCAGATTAAATATAACTTTTAACAAAATTACAGATATTGTTACAGTATGTAGGAAATATTACAATTTGATATTACGTACAATGGATTGTGTCCTAATCATTTTCCTTCGGGTGTTCTGATCAGACGGGTGTTCTCTCCCTCGAGCTAAAAACGATGGGGAAAAGAAATGAGATGAGGAAAACGGAATGTACCTATAAAAATAAAAAAGTAAAGTGTTTATCGATTAAATAAATACATTTTTCGGACCATTTTTAGTATTTATATTTTAACATCACTGAAAAATAGCAAAGCCATAGACGTCATTAGTCTATATTTATTAATTCTCTACGGTTTTATTTCATCATAGACTAATCTATGCATTTTTATTGTTTAATGTGTATACGATAAGTGTATAATCAATAAGAAAATACATTAAATTTTGATATTTAATGTCAACTGTAATAATTCATAATCATATCATATGAGGATCATGTACCGTTATGGATTATACGTCATTAGAAATTAAGTGTACCATATCCACAATAGATATATGGATACTGTTACGTCACATTATCTAGCTGCACTTTGATTTATATTGTGTAGTATTCCTTATATTGAATATGTTGCATTACACAATATAGTTAATTATATTAAAATAAAAATACTCTCCAACAACCCAAACTTTAATAATTTTAAATTAAATTAAACTTTTATATGTTTTCTTTTCTTTTATAACATTGATAGATACTTATTGTTGGCTCATTTGATAAAAATGCTATAAAATTTAAAACTTTTATTCCAAAATGTGAATTCCTATATCCTTTTAAGTGTCTGTTTAGAAATCCTGAATTTACATTCGATATCGTTAAAATCTTGAATTGTTTCAAAATATGTGTGGTCACAATTTCATACAACAACCTCATGTTATATTATATTATAGTAATCCCTGCTTTTATATAACCTGGGTGGATCTAGTAAATGTATAGAACCAATTTATTTAAATTGAAAATATTAATTTTTTATATAGATTTAATATATTTGACTGACATTATCCTTTTTCCATCATACAAAATAATTCTTATTCTTCCAATACGTAAAATAAGTCAAATGAAAAGGAAATTGTTTTTATAATTATTTATATTGTGATCAAATTTGCATTTGATAACTATAAAAGATCTATAAATATAAGGTATAAGCGGAAACAAAAAATAATAAAAATCGGCTGTTAGTTGCTGTTTACGATATATAAATTTCAAAATGTTGGATTCATCGAAAATCTTATTCTGAAAATACTTTTATCCCATTTAGTCATTGTCCACTACTTTTGTATTAATTAACTTTAATTGAGGTACTTATTGTAATCAATAATGTAATCGAACAATCGAGAATCATGACGGTATTCAATTATCTAATTTATCAGTAAAAAAATAAATAGAGTGCGAGCGATTGAATTAATGTAAATGATGACGTAAACAAATCAGAGGGTAAAAAATGTTCGATAGATTATTATCAGGGTAAAAAATGTCATATATATATCAGAGATTGACTAATTATTAAATCATTTGCGGAAATCGCGTAATCTGTAGATGCCTGTAAAGTTTCAAATGACTATTAGCACAATTAATGAGATCGTAAATAACTAAGTCTAGTGACATAAAAAGATTTTTAATTAACTGTATTATTATTTAATAATCCACAAATAGCTACAAAATCATGTGAAATGAAAAATACACACTGTATGAATTAAAACTATTTTTGAGAAATTAAAATAATTTTAGAGCAGTATTGAATTAAAAAGTATAGTATTGAAAAATTTAACAATTATATATATATATATATTTGAATATCCCATTATCTGAAACTAAATTGAATGAATTGTTTTCGTTTCAAATGTTAATAATAAGAAAAATAATATTTAGATATCCATAATATTATTTTATTATTATAACAATTATTATATAGATATAGACTCACTGTAAACATGTAATAAAAGACAAGTTAACTTTTTTAAACTGAAATATTAAATATAAAAAATTAAATTTTGATTGTAGTTTAGGAGGTTAATTTTATACATTGTTTTGTTAATTATTTTAGTTTGTTTGTATTTTATCTTTAGACAACATCTTTAGACATCTTTAGCCTCTCTGATAACTTCGCCATATTTTAATATATTAGATAATAAGAATATGTATGTTATAATATAAATACAATAAGCAATGTTCTATAATAATTTTATTAACGTACAAGTACTATAAGTAAAAAAAACGAATGTGTACGTAATATGTGTAATACGTACATATATGTATATATATATTATTCTTATATTTAGAATAAGTAAGAAAAAACACCGGGATTATAAGTTGGAATCATGTTAATAAAAGAATAAACTCTCGATTAAGCACAACAAAGTAGGTAATATGGAAAAACACGATATATTTCGATGAGCCGGACGCCCACCTTTATCAAGGAGGGATGTACATTATAAAATGAACAATAAAATTACAATAAGGCAAAGCAAGACAAAATCGCAAGTACACACAGAGAATACATCAATTACAAAAATAACACGTATAAGTTAATACAATTATTCGTTAATTTGAACACATGCAGTATAAATATTTTTCTTTTACCTGTTCAACATACAGGACCATTGTTGGCAGTAAAGTTTGGCAATCAAACGAACCCTTTCGGGTCGCTAAACAATCGTCAGCCAGGGACGAGGTAATAATTCGGTCCGAGCCGTGCTCGAACCTTCTACCTTCCGATTTTTTCAAGCGAAAACTCAAAACCATTGGCTTTCAAACTTGTGACAAAGTTTCATCACATCGCTGCGTAAAGTGGTGTCTTGATCAAGAAAATCATCGAAATCAACCCCTATAAATCACATTCCGCGTTGCATTTCGGGCTTGTGAATATTATATAACTTGAGTTGTACGCAGATTTATGCAGTTGTATGCAGTTGTGTTTACGCCAAACATGTAAGGCGAGGACATTCGCAGAATTTTTCATTACAACCCGAGGACGTTCTGCAACCCGAGG